>JBBPBX010003640.1:0-33121 GCA_038048925.1 Garcialebias charrua
TGGACCGTTCAACGTAAAACTTTACACTTCCTGTTGTCAGGGGGCGTGGCTTAAGTGATGTCATGATTTGACCATACAGTTTTGCAGGGGACCGGATGTGGGTCAATCACTGAAGGTTTGATGTATTAGACAGTTTTCGTGTAAGAGCTATAAGCGTTTCGTTTTTCATGGCGAGATGTCCAACTTTGAGGTCTGGCCCCGCCCCTTCATCATGCATGAAAACGCACAGTTTTGAAAATATTTGTTCCCCCGTGCCTTATAAAGAAACTGGCCAAGTTTGAATCAAATCGAGCGAAATCCCTAGGAGGAGTTCGTTGAAATGCAGAGGCTGTAAACGGCCAAAAAGGGGTGAAAATTTGGTCATCGTTCCAAAATGGCCGCCTTACCATTTATCGTACAACATTGGTGCCAGAGGGTTTTCTGTGCATCTTGGTGAGTTGGACAAGTGTACCAAATTTCATGATTCTACGTCAAACTAAGGTCAATGCAGAGGGTATTTTGAATATTTCTAGGGGGCGCTCTTGAGCCGTTTCTGTAGCGATTTGCTAATTAGCATAAACACCTGTTCAAGGGGTGGGCAATGATCGATCATACTGATTTTGGTACTCCTCGGATCAAATCTGTGGATTTTAGAACCAAACGTATGGTGATGGCGTTATGTCTTACTTCGCCACGTCGCCACGCCCACATGCTCCACCAAAAACGAACAGTATTGGAATGCTTGTTACACCAACATGTCTTCGGTCACTGGACACAATGCCACGCTGATTAGGTAACAGGGGTCCGATATGGACCGTTCAACGTAAAACTTTACACTTCCTGTTGTCAGGGGGCGTGGCTTAAGTGATGTCATGATTTGACCATACAGTTTTGCGGGGGACCGGATGTGGGTCAATAACTGAAGGTTTGATGTATTAGACTTTTTTCGTGTAAGAGCTGTAAGCGTTTCGTTTTTCATGGCGAGATGTCCAACTTTGACGTCTGGCCCCGCCCCTTCAGCATTCATGAAAACGCACAATTTTGATATCGTTTGTTCCCCCGTGCCTTATGAAGAAACTGGCCAAGTTTGAACCAAATCGAGCGAAATTCATAGGAGGAGTTCGTTCAAATGCGGAGGCTGTAAACGGCCAAAAAGGGGTGAAAATTTGGTCATCGTTCCAAAATGGCCGCCTTACCATTTATCGTACAGCGTTGGTGCAAGAGGGTTTTCTGTGCATCTTGGTGAGTTGGACAAGTGTACCAAATTTCATGATTCTACGTCAAACTAAGGTCAATGCGGAGGGTATTTTGAAAATTTCTAGGGGGCGCTCTTGAGCCGTTTCTGTGGCGATTTTTGCCACGCCCCCAAAATACGTAATTTTTCACCAGTCCTGACGAGTCCGCCAAATTTGGTGAGTTTTCGTATATGATAAAGCCTCCAAAAGGCCACTTCTTTGGGGGGAAGAAAAATAAAAAAAATAATAATAATAATAATAATAAACACTACAATTACAATAGGTCCTTGCAGCGCTTCGCTGCTTCGGGCCTAATTAAAGCTGCAAGCAGCATTGAGGCCCTCGCAGCTTAGCGCCGCTCGGACCTTATTGAGGCGACCGCGCGAGCTCCAGCTCGTCCGCTCGGTCGCCATTTCGAAGTCTCTCGTGTCTACTCCGCACCAGGGGTGCACACGCACAATAAATCTGGTTCAGATCGGATGATGTCTCACTGAGATATAAATGTTAGCCCACCATATCAATGTGTCCACAAGGGCTCACTGATGATGCACAATAAATCTGGTTCAGATCGGATGATGTATCACTGAGATATAACAGTTTGAATAATCTAGGGGGCGCTCTGGAGTCATATGTTAAACCACAATATCAATGTGTCCACAATGTCTCAATGATGATTCACAGTAAATCTGGTTCAGATCGGATGATGTATCACTGAGATATAACTATAGAAATAATGTAGGGGGCGCACTTGAGTCAAATGTTAGCCCACCTTATCAATGTGTCCACAAGGACTCACTGATGATGCACAATAAATCTGGTTCAGATCGGATGATGTCTCACTGAGATATAACAGTTTGAATAATCTAGGGGGCGCTCTGGAGTCACATGTTAAACCACAATATCAATGTGTCCACAAGGTCTCACTGATGATACACGATAAATCTGGTTCAGATCGGATGATGTCTCACTGAGATATAACAGTTTGAATAATCTAGGGGGCGCTATGGAGTTATATGTTAAACCACAATATCAATGTGTCCACAAGGGCTCACTGATTATTCACAATAAATTTGGTTCAGATCGGATGATGTATCACTGAGATATAACTATAGAAATAATGTAGGGGGCGCACTTGAGTCAAATTTAGCCCACCTTGTCAATGTGTCCACAAGGGCTCATTGATGATACACAATAAATCTGGTTCAGATCAGATGATGTCTCACTGAGATATAACAGTTTGAGTAATCTAGGGGGCGCTCTGGAGTCATATGTTAAACCACAATATCAATGTGTCCACAATGTCTCACTGATGATACACAATAAATCTGGTTCAGATCGGATGATGTATCACTGAGATATAACTGTAGTAATAATATAGGGGGCGCTATGGAGTAAAAATTTACATACCATTATCAATGTGTGTCGACGTGTTCACTGATAAAGCACAATAAATCTCGTACAGATCGGATAATGTATCACTGAGATATAACTGTAGAAATAATATAGGGGGCGCTGTGGAGTAAAAATTTACATACCATTATCAATGTGTGTAGAAGTGTTCACTGATGAATCACAATAAATCTCGTGCAGATCGGATAATGTATCACTAAGATATAACTGTAGTAATAATATAGGGGGCGCTATAGAGTAAAAATTTACATAACATTATCAATGTGTGTCGAAGTGTTCACTGATAAAGCACAATAAATCTCGTGCAGATCGGATAATGTATCACTGAGATATAACTGTAGTAATAATATAGGGGGCGCTATGGAGTAAAAATTTACATAACATTATCAATGTGTGTCAAAGTGTTCACTGATGATGCACAATAAATCTGGTTCAGATCGGATGATGTATCACTGAGATATAACTATAGAAGTAATGTAGGGGGCGCACTTGAGTCAAATGTTTGCCCACCATATCAATGTGTCCACAAGGGCTCACTGATGATGCACAATAAATCTGGTTCAGATCGGATGATGTATCACTGAGATATAACAGTTTGAATAATCTAGGGGGCGCTCTTGAGTCATATGTTAGCCCACCATATCAATGTGTCCACAAGGGCTCACTGATGATGCACAATAAATCTAGTTCAGATCGGATAATGTATCACTGAGATATAACTATAGAAATAATGTAGGGGGCGCACTTGAGTCAAATGTTAGCCCACCATATCAATGTGTCCACAAGGGCTCACTGATGATGCACAATAAATCTGGTTCAGATCGGATGATGTATCACTGAGATATATTTATAGAAATAATGTAGGGGGCGCACTTGAGTCAAATGTTAGCTCACTATATCAATGTGTCCACAAGGGCTCACTGATGATGCACAATAAATCTGGTTCAGATCGGATGATGTATCACTGAGCTACAACAGTTTGAATAATCTAGGGGGCGCTATGGAGGGTATTTGCTAATTAGCATAAACACCTGTTCAAGGGGTGGGTAATGATCGATCATAATGATTTTGGTACTCCTCAGATCAAATCTGTGGAGTTTAGAACCAAACGTATGGTGACGGCGTTACGTCTTACTTCGCCATGTCACCACGCCCACTTGCTCCACCCAAAACGAACAGTGCTGGAAAGCTTGTTACACCAACATGTCTTTGGTGACTGGATACAATGTCACGCTGATTAGGTAACAGGGATCCGATATGGACCGTTCAACGTAAAACTTTACACTTCCTGTTGTCAGGGGGCGTGGCTTAAGTGATGTCATGATTTGACCATACAGTTTTGCAGGGGACCGGATGTGGGTCAATCACTGAAGGTTTGATGTATTAGACAGTTTTCGTGTAAGAGCTATAAGCGTTTCGTTTTTCATGGCGAGATGTCCAACTTTGAGGTCTGGCCCCGCCCCTTCAGCATGCATGAAAACGCACAGTTTTGATAACATTTGTTCCCCCGTGCCTTATAAAGAAACTGGCCAAGTTTGAACCAAATCGAGTGAAATTCATAGGAGGAGTTCGTTCAAATGCGGAGGCTGTAAACGGCCAAAAAGGGGTGAAAATTTGGTCATCGTTCCAAAATGGCCGCCTTCCCATTTATTGTACAACGTTGGTGCCAGAGGGCTTTCTGTACATCTTGGTGAGTTGGACAAGTGTACCAAATTTCATGAATATACGTCAAACTAAGGTCAATGCGGAGGGTATTTTGAATATTTCTAGGGGGCGCTCTTGAGCCGTTTCTGTAGCAATTTGCTAATTAGCATAAACACCTGTTCAAGGGGTGGGCAATGATCGATCATACTGATTTTGGTACTCCTCGGATCAAATCTGTGGATTTTAGATCCAAACGTATGGTGATGGCGTTACGTCTTACTTCGCCATGTCGCCACGCCCATTTGCTCCACCCAAAACGAACGGCGCTGGAAAGCTTGTTACACCAACATGTCTTTAGTCACTGGACACAATGTCACGCTGATTAGGTAACAGGTCTGATATGGACCGTTCAACCTAAAACTTTACACTTCCTGTTGTCAGGGGGCGTGGCTTAAGTGATGTCATGATTTGACCATACAGTTTTGCAGGGGACCGGATGTGGGTCAATAACTGAAGGTTTGATGTATTAGACACTTTTCGTGTAAGAGCTATAAGCGTTTCATTTTTCATGGCGAGATGTCCAACTTTGACGTTTGGCCCCGCCCCTTCAGCATTAATGAAAACGCACAATTTTGATATCGTTTGTTCCCCCATGCCTTATGAAGAAACTGGCCAAGTTTGAACCAAATCGAGTGAAATTCATAGGAGGAGTTCGTTCAAATGCGGAGGCTGTAAACGGCCAAAAAGGGGTAAAAATTTGGTCATCGTTCCAAAATGGCCGCCTTACCATTTATTGTACAACATTGGTGCCAGAGGGTTTTCTGTGCATCTTGGTGAGTTGGACAAGTGTACCAAATTTCATGATTCTACCTCAAACTAAGGTCATGCGGAGGGTATTTTGAAAATTTCTAGGGGGCGCTCTTGAGCCGTTTCTGTGGCGATTTTTGCCACGCCCCCAAAATACGTAATTTTTCACCAGTCCTGACGAGTCCGCCAAATTTGGTGAGTTTTCGTATATGATAAAGCCTCCAAAAGGCCACTTAAAGAGGGACTAGAATAAAAATAATAATAATTAAAGCTGCAAGCAGCATTGAGGCCCTCGCAGCTTAGCGCCGCTCGGACCTTATTGAGGCGACCGCGCGAGCTCCAGCTCGTCCGCTCGGTCGCCATTTCGAAGTCTCTCGTGTCTACTCCGCACCAGGGGTGCACACGCACAATAAATCTGGTTCAGATCAGATGATGTCTCACTGAGATATAACAGTTTGAATAATCTAGGGGGCGCTATGGAGTTATATGTTAAATCACAAAATCAATGTGTCCACAAGGGCTCACTGATGATGCACAATAAATCTGGTTCAGATCGGATGATGTATCACTGAGATATAACTATAGAAATAATGTAGGGGGCGCACTTGAGTTAAATGTTAGCCCACCATATCAATGTGTCCACAAGGGCTCACTGATGATGCACAATAAATCTGGTTCAGATCGGATGATGTATCACTGAGATATAACAGTTTGAATAATCTAGGGGGCGCTCTGGAGTCATATGTTAAACCACAATATCAATGTGTCCACAATGTCTCAATGATGATACACAATAAATCTGGTTCAGATCTCGTGCAGATCGGATAATGTATCACTGAGATTTAACTGTAGTAATAATATAGGTGGCGCTATGGAGTATAAATTTACATACCATTATCAATGTGTGTAGAAGTGTTCACTGATGAATCACAATAAATCTCGTGCAGATCGGATAATGTATCACTAAGATATAACTGTAGTAATAATATAGGGGGCGCTATGGAGTAAAAATTTACATACCATTATCAATGTGTGTCGAAGTGTTCACTGAAGATGCACAATAAATCTGGTTTAGATCGGATGATGTATCACTGAGATATAACGATTTGAATAATCTAGGGGGCGCTCTTGAGTCATATGTTAAACCACAATATCAATGTGTCCACAAGGGCTCACTGATGATGCACAATAAATCTGGTTCAGATCGGATGATGTATCACTGAGATATAACAGTTTGAATAATCTAGGGGGCGCTCTGGAGTCATATGTTAGCCCACCATATCAATGTGTCCACAAGGGCTCACTGATGATGCACAATAAATCTGGTTCAGATCGGATGATGTATCACTGAGATATAACTATAGAAATAATGTAGGGGGCGCACTTGAGTCAAATGTTAGCCCACCATATCAATGTGTCCACAAGGGCTCACTGATGATGCACAATAAATCTGGTTCAGATCGGATGATGTATCACTGAGATATAACTATAGAAATAATGTAGGGGGCGCACTTGAGTCAAATGTTAGCCCACCATATCAATGTGTCCACAAGGGCTCACTGATGATGCACAATAAATCTGGTTCAGATCGGATGATGTATCACTGAGATATAACTATAGAAATAATGTAGGGGGCGCACTTGAGTCAAATGTTAGCCCACCATATCAATGTGTCCACAAGGGCTCACTGATGATGCACAATAAATCTGGTTCAGATCGGATGATGTATCACTGAGATACAACAGTTTGAATAATCTAGGGGGCGCTATGGAGGCTATTTGCTAATTAGCATAAACACCTGTTCAAGGGGTGGGTAATGATCGATCATAATGATTTTGGTACTCCTCAGATCAAATCTGTGGAGTTTAGAACCAAACGTATGGTGACGGCGTTACGTCTTACTTCGCCACGTCACCACGCCCACTTGCTCCACCCAAAACGAACAGTGCTGGAAAGCTTGTTACACCAACATGTCTTCGGTGACTGGATACAATGTCACGCTGATTAGGTAACAGGGGTCCGATATGGACCGTTCAACGTAAAACTTTACACTTCCTGTTGTCAGGGGGCGTGGCTTAAGTGATGTCATGATTTGACCATACAGTTTTGCAGGGGACCGGATGTGGGTCAATCACTGAAGGTTTGATGTATTAGACAGTTTTCGTGTAAGAGCTGTAAGCGTTTCGTTTTTCATGGCGAGATGTCCAACTTTGAGGTCTGGCCCCGCCCCTTCAGCATGCATGAAAACGCACAGTTTTGATAACATTTGTTCCCCCGTGCCTTATAAAGAAACTGGCCAAGTTTGAATCAAATCGAGCGAAATCCCTAGGAGGAGTTCGTTGAAATGCAGAGGCTGTAAACGGCCAAAAAGGGGTGAAAATTTGGTCATCGTTCCAAAATGGCCGCCTTACCATTTATCGTACAACATTGGTGCCAGAGGGTTTTCTGTGCATCTTGGTGAGTTGGACAAGTGTACCAAATTTCATGATTCTACGTCAAACTAAGGTCAATGCGGAGGGTATTTTGAATATTTCTAGGGGGCGCTCTTGAGCCGTTTCTGTAGCGATTTGCTAATTAGCATAAACACCTGTTCAAGGGGTGGGCAATGATCGATCATACTGATTTTGGTACTCCTCGGATCAAATCTGTGGATTTTAGAACCAAACGTATGGTGATGGCGTTATGTCTTACTTCGCCACGTCGCCACGCCCACATGCTCCACCAAAAACGAACAGTATTGGAATGCTTGTTACACCAACATGTCTTCGGTCACTGGACACAATGCCACGCTGATTAGGTAACAGGGGTCCGATATGGACCGTTCAACGTAAAACTTTACACTTCCTGTTGTCAGGGGGCGTGGCTTAAGTGATGTCATGATTTGACCATACAGTTTTGCAGGGGACCGGATGTGGGTCAATCACTGAAGGTTTGATGTATTAGACAGTTTTCGTGTAAGAGCTGTAAGCGTTTCGTTTTTCATGGCGAGATGTCCAACTTTGACGTCTGGCCCCGCCCCTTCAGCATTCATGAAAACGCACAATTTTGATATCGTTTGTTCCCCCGTGCCTTATGAAGAAACTGGCCAAGTTTGAACCAAATCGAGCGAAATCCATAGGAGGAGTTCGTTCAAATGCAGAGGCTGTAAACGGCCAAAAAGGGGTGAAAATTTGGTCATCGTTCCAAAATGGCCGCCTTACCATTTATCGTACAACATTGGTGCCAGAGAGTTTTCTGTGCATCTTGGTGAGTTGGACAAGTGTACCAAATTTCATGATTCTACGTCAAACTAAGGTCAATGCGGAGGGTATTTTGAATATTTCTAGGGGGCGCTCTTGAGCCGTTTCTGTAGCGATTTGCTAATTAGCATAAACACCTGTTCAAGGGGTGGGCAATGATCGATCATACTGATTTTGGTACTCCTCGGATCAAATCTGTGGATTTTAGAACCAAACGTATGGTGATGGCGTTATGTCTTACTTCGCCACGTCGCCACGCCCACATGCTCCACCAAAAACGAACAGTATTGGAATGCTTGTTACACCAACATGTCTTCGGTCACTGGACACAATGCCACGCTGATTAGGTAACAGGGGTCCGATATGGACCGTTCAACGTAAAACTTTACACTTCCTGTTGTCAGGGGGCGTGGCTTAAGTGATGTCATGATTTGACCATACAGTTTTGCAGGGGACCGGATGTGGGTCAATCACTGAAGGTTTGATGTATTAGACAGTTTTCGTGTAAGAGCTGTAAGCGTTTCGTTTTTCATGGCGAGATGTCCAAATTTGACATCTGGCCCCACCCCTTCAGCATTCATGAAAACGCACAATTTTGATATCGTTTGTTCCCCCGTGCCTTATAAAGAAACTGGCCAAGTTTGAACCAAATCGAGCGAAATTCATAGGAGGAGTTTGTTCAAATGCGGAGGCTATAAACGGCCAAAAAGAGGTGAAAATTAGGTCATCGTTCCAAAATGGCCGCCTTACCATTTATCGTACAACGTTGGTGCCAGAGGGTTTTCTGTGCATCTTGGTGAGTTGGACAAGTGTACCAAATTTCATGATTCTACGTCAAACTAAGGTCATGCGGAGGGTATTTTGAATATTTCTAGGGGGCGCTCTTGAGCCGTTTCTGTGGCGATTTTTGCCACGCCCCCAAAATACGTAATTTTTCACCAGTCCTGATGAGTCCGCCGAATTTGGTGAGTTTTCGTATATGATAAAGCCCCCAAAAGGCCACTTCTTTTGGGAACAGAATAAAAATAATAATAATTAAAGCTGCAAGCAGCATTGAGGCCCTCGCAGCTTAGCGCCGCTCGGACCTTATTGAGGCGACCGCGCGAGCTCCAGCTCGTCCGCTCGGTCGCCATTTCGAAGTCTCTCGTGTCTACTCCGCACCAGGGGTGCACACGCACAATAAATCTGGTTCAGATCGGATGATGTCTCACTGAGATATAACAGTTTGAATAATCTAGGGGGCGCTCTGGAGTCACATGTTAAACCACAATATCAATGTGTCCACAAGGTCTCACTGATGATACACAATAAATCTGGTTCAGATCGGATGATGTATCACTGAGATATAACTATAGAAATAATGTAGGGGGCGCACTTGAGTCAAATGTTAGCCCACCATATCAATGTGTCCACAAGGGCTCACTGATGATGCACAATAAATCTGGTTCAGATCGGATGATGTATCACTGAGATATAACTATAGAAATAATGTAGGGGGCGCACTTGAGTCAAATGTTAGCCCACCTTATCAATGTGTCCACAAGGACTCACTGATGATGCACAATAAATCTGGTTCAGATCGGATGATGTCTCACTGAGATATAACAGTTTGAATAATCTAGGGGGCGCTCTGGAGTCACATGTTAAACCACAATATCAATGTGTCCACAAGGTCTCACTGATGATACACGATAAATCTGGTTCAGATCGGATGATGTCTCACTGAGATATAACAGTTTGAATAATCTAGGGGGCGCTATGGAGTTATATGTTAAACCACAATATCAATGTGTCCACAAGGGCTCACTGATTATTCACAATAAATTTGGTTCAGATCGGATGATGTATCACTGAGATATAACTATAGAAATAATGTAGGGGGCGCACTTGAGTCAAATTTAGCCCACCTTGTCAATGTGTCCACAAGGGCTCATTGATGATACACAATAAATCTGGTTCAGATCAGATGATGTCTCACTGAGATATAACAGTTTGAGTAATCTAGGGGGCGCTCTGGAGTCATATGTTAAACCACAATATCAATGTGTCCACAATGTCTCACTGATGATACACAATAAATCTGGTTCAGATCGGATGATGTATCACTGAGATATAACTGTAGTAATAATATAGGGGGCGCTATGGAGTAAAAATTTACATACCATTATCAATGTGTGTCGAAGTGTTCACTGATAAAGCACAATAAATCTCGTACAGATCGGATAATGTATCACTGAGATATAACTGTAGTAATAATATAGGGGGCGCTATGGAGTAAAAATTTACATACCATTATCAATGTGTGTAGAAGTGTTCACTGATGAATCACAATAAATCTCGTGCAGATCGGATAATGTATCACTAAGATATAACTGTAGTAATAATATAGGGGGCGCTATGGAGTAAAAATTTACATACCATTATCAATGTGTGTCGAAGTGTTCACTGATAAAGCACAATAAATCTTGTGCAGATCGGATAATGTATCACTAAGATATAACTGTAGTAATAATACAGGGGGCGCTATGGAGTAAAAATTTACATACCATTATCAATGTGTGTAGAAGTGTTCACTGATGAATCACAATAAATCTCGTGCAGATCGGATAATGTATCACTAAGATATAACTGTAGTAATAATATAGGGGGCGCTATAGAGTAAAAATTTACATAACATTATCAATGTGTGTCGAAGTGTTCACTGATAAAGCACAATAAATCTCGTGCAGATCGGATAATGTATCACTGAGATATAACTGTAGTAATAATATAGGGGGCGCTATGGAGTAAAAATTTACATAACATTATCAATGTGTGTCAAAGTGTTCACTGATGATGCACAATAAATCTGGTTCAGATCGGATGATGTATCACTGAGATATAACTATAGAAGTAATGTAGGGGGCGCACTTGAGTCAAATGTTAGCCCACCATATCAATGTGTCCACAAGGGCTCACTGATGATGCACAATAAATCTGGTTCAGATCGGATGATGTATCACTGAGATATAACAGTTTGAATAATCTAGGGGGCGCTCTGGAGTCATATGTTAGCCCACCATATCAATGTGTCCACAAGGGCTCACTGATGATGCACAATAAATCTGGTTCAGATCGGATGATGTATCACTGAGATATAACTATAGAAATAATGTAGGGGGCGCACTTGAGTCAAATGTTAGCCCACCATATCAATGTGTCCACAAGGGCTCACTGATGATGCACAATAAATCTGGTTCAGATCGGATGATGTATCACTGAGATATAACTATAGAAATAATGTAGGGGGCGCACTTGAGTCAAATGTTAGCCCACCATATCAATGTGTCCACAAGGGCTCACTGATGATGCACAATAAATCTGGTTCAGATCGGATGATGTATCACTGAGATACAACAGTTTGAATAATCTAGGGGGCGCTATGGAGGCTATTTGCTAATTAGCATAAACACCTGTTCAAGGGGTGGGTAATGATCGATCATAATGATTTTGGTACTCCTCAGATCAAATCTGTGGAGTTTAGAACCAAACGTATGGTGACGGCGTTACGTCTTACTTCGCCACGTCACCACGCCCACTTGCTCCACCCAAAACGAACAGTGCTGGAAAGCTTGTTACACCAACATGTCTTCGGTGACTGGATACAATGTCACGCTGATTAGGTAACAGGGATCCGATATGGACCGTTCAACGTAAAACTTTACACTTCCTGTTGTCAGGGGGCGTGGCTTAAGTGATGTCATGATTTGACCATACAGTTTTGCTCTCAGACTGCAGGTTTACTTGTGGTTCACAAGAGTTTCCAAGATGAGAGGAAGATCTTTCAGTTCTCAGGCTCCTCTCTTGTGGAACTAACTTCCAGTTTCTGTCCATGAGGCTGACACATTGTCCAGTTTTCTTAACTACTCGTTTATACTCTGCCCCTCAGTGCAGCAATCTGCCAAAAATCAAGTGTGCAAGCTAACCACCGATCCTTTTCATAACAAATGCATGTTTAGTAGTTTTTGTTTGTGAGATGGTGCAAGAACGTGCAGAGTATTCAAACTGTGATTGAATGGTTTTGTTTTTATTCCTATCTTTTGCTCTCAGCAGACTGACCTCCATCCTGCAGCTGTTATCCGTCACCACTTCCACAAAGTGCAAACAAGAAATTCATAACATGGCAATCTTCTGCTCAGGCACGCTCACTCCTCACACTGTCTGTCCTTACAGCATAATGTTTTAAATAGTTAGGCAGGTCATACGTGCTTTACAGCAAAACATGTTAAAACTACTTTGTCAAACTGAATAAAAGTTCTGAGAGTTGGACCATCAACCTCATTGCCTAATGGCAGATCATTGTTTTCAAACTGCAGCTTTAGAACAAAAGGTTAAATTTGGCATGAACATTTCAGTTGTGTAGCATTAACAAAATATTTCTTGTTAAAATAACTTCGTCATATTTTTAAATCAACGTTTTAGTTTAATTTTTGCCTTTTTGATAATTTTTTACATGCTCTTTACCAGTCTTGCTTAGTCTTGAAGTTCTGCATCAATTGCTGATTTCTCCTTTGATTTTCTAATCCAAAAAGCACAAGGGCATTTTACACCAGTGCTTTAAATAATTAGCCATTAATAATCTGTTAATTAATTAGCACAACGGGACTCTTGGACTCTTGAAGTGCTGTACTCTACTGTTTTATTCAGGCCCAAAAAAACCTGACCCAACCCGGCTCCAGTCTGTAGCCATCATTTCCAAACCCGACCCGACGAATTAACAGTAATTACAGGTCCAAACCCGAACCCACCCCAGACATTTTAAATTAAGTTTTGAATGCTTTAATGGTTGGTGGACGTGCGCGGCTGAATAAAAGGGGCAGAAGATCGGAGCTGAGGGGGTGTTTGATCTTTCATGTTCGTCAAAGCGCATTAAATCCCTGCATTCTGCATGATTCAGACACGGACTCTGCTCTGACATGTTTGCTTTGGGATCTCACCTGTTTGGGTCGACGGCCTCGTGCATCCACTGAGTGCAGCGACTGAACGTCCATTTGGGCAATGGATCGTAATGGTGCGAATCTCTGTGTCTGGAGAATCGATTCAATTCCAATTTTTGATGCACCGATTTGATTAAAAAACGATTTTAGATTCTAAAAACAATTTTCATTCCAGAATTGATTTTCATTCCAGAATCGATTTTCGATTCTGAATTGATTTTCGATTCTAAAACGATTTTCATTCCAGGATTGATTTTCGATTCAGAATCGATTTTCGATTCTGAAACGATTTTCGATTCTAAAACGATTTTCGATTCTAAAACGATTTTCGATTCTAAAACGATTTTCATTCCAGGATTGATTTTCGATTCAGAATCGATTTTCGATTCTGAAACTATTTTCGATTCTGAAACTATTTTCAATTGAAATCATGAAAAGATTAAACAATAATGTAAACAAATAAAACATTTATTTAAAACAATAATGTATGCTTGTAGCAAACATTAATAATGTCAAATAATACAGTATAAATACAGCAGATGGGTATATGAATAGAATGCAGCAGCTTTAATCGGGTCCCGGAGGTCACTGGTGCCTATATCCAGCAGTCACTGTGCGAGAGGCAGGGGACACCCTGGACATGTCTCCAGTCCATCACAAATAATTCAAAATACAAACGTAAACAAAGATTTCAGCCTACTGTATTGCATAAACATTTAACTCAAAATAAAATAGACTTCAAAATCATATTGCATTCATCCATGTTTCAAATGTGTATGGATGGATTTTGTTTAAAAGATTTGTTTGGTAAATCTTTTCAACAAAAGCCATCTATCCATCATCTTTACCCGCTTTATCCTTATCGGGTCCTGGAGGTCACTGGTTCAGGTCAGATTTCTTCTTCTTTCTGCCACCTTTCATTTTATGTATTCTTTCATATACTATGAGATATGGTTTTATTTTCTTTATCTTTTGGGTTTTACTGTAAAAAACAAACAAAAAAAACCAACAATGTTGGGGCTTTTAGAATCGATTCTGAATCTCCAGGACTAAGAATCTCGATTCTTTAAAAAAAATCGATTTTTTTTCTTTTCTTTTTTCCCTGCACCCCTAATGGATCGTGTCCTGGCAGTATAGACCTCTTTCAAGGCCGGTCAGGTCACGGTGATATGGCTGCATGCGGCTGGTGAAAGTATGGCAAGCCATGTTGCCATATACAGTAATTGGATTGTGTGACATCGACTCGCACATCCAGCACAGTATTATGGCCTGGCCCAAAAGTGGGCCCGGCCCACTCTACGCTCTGTACACAGTACATTAGATCTTTAACAAATCACATAAAATAATGTATAATGTTCCTTCTTTCAGATTTATTGGTGTTGTAAAGAGATAATATTTAATATATTTTAGTCCATCCATCCATCCATCCATCTTCTTCCGCTTATCCGGGGTCGGGTCGCGGGGGTAGCAGCCTAAGTAGGGAGGCCCAGACTTCCCTCTCCCCAGCCACTTGGAGCAGTTCCTCCGGGGGAATCCCAAGGCGTTCCCAGGCCAGCCGAGAAACATAGTCCCTCCAGCGCGTCCTGGGTCTTCCTCTGGGTCTCCTCCCGGTGGGACGTGCCCGGAACACCTCACCAGGGAGGCGTCCAGGAGGCATCCTAACCAGATGCCCGAGCCACCTCAACTGGCTCCTCTCGATGTGGAGAAGCAGCGGCTCTACTCCGAGTCCCTCCCGGATGACTGAGCTTCTCACCCTATCTCTAAGGGAGAGTCCAGCCACCCTGCGGAGAAAACTCATTTCAGCCGCTTGTATCCGAGATCTTGTTCTTTCGGTCATAACCCAAAGCTCATGACCATAGATGAGGGTGGGAACGTAGATCGATCGGTAAATTGAGAGCTTTGCCTTTTGACTCAGCTCTCTCTTCACCACGACAGACCGGTACAGCGCCCGCTTCACTGCGGACGCTGCACCTATCCGCCTATCGATCTCACGCTCCAGTTTTCCCTCATTCGTGAACAAGATCCCGAGATACTTAAACTCCTCCACTTGGGGCAGGACCTCCTCCCCGACCCGGAGAGGGCATGCTACCCTTTTCCGGCTCAAGACCATGGCCTCGGATTTGGAGGAACTGATCCTCATCCCGGCCGCATCACACTCGGCTGCAAACCGCTCCAGTGAAAGTTGTAAATCACGAACTGATGAAGCCAGTAGGACCACATCATCTGCAAAAAACAGAGAAGCGATTCTAAGGTCACCAAAACGGATCCTCTCAACACCTTGGCTGCGCCTAGAAATTCTGTCCATAAAAGTTATGAACAGAATCGGTGACAAAGGGCAACCTTGGCGGAGTCCAACTCTCACCGGAAACGAGCCTGACTTACTGCCGGCAATGCGGACCAAGCTCTGACACCGGTCGTACAGGGACCTAACAGCCCTTATCAAAGGGCCTGGTACCCCATACTCCCGGAGTACCCCCCACAGAACCCCCCGAGGGACGCGGTCGAATGCCTTCTCCAAGTCCACAAAGCACATGTAAACTGGTTGGGCAAACTCCCACGCACCCTCCAGGACCCTGCTGAGGGTGTAGAGCTGGTCCAGTGTTCCACGACCAGGACGAAAACCACACTGCTCCTCCTGAATCCGAGGTTCGACTATCCGACGGACCCTCCTCTCCAGAACCCCTGAATAGACCTTACCAGGGAGGCTTAAGAGTGTGATCCCCCTATAGTTGGAACACACCCTACGGTCCCCCTTTTTAAATAGGGGAACCACCACCCCAGTCTGCCAATCCAAGGGAACTGCCCCCGATGTCCACGCGATATTGCAGAGTCGCGTAAGCCAACACAACCCTACAACATCCAGAGCCCTAAGGAACTCCGGGCGAATCTCATCCACCCCCGGAGCCTTGCCACCGCGGAGCTTTTTAACCACCTCGGCGACCTCAGCACCAGAGATCGGAGAACCCGACCCAAAGTCCCCAGGCTCTGCTTCCTCAGTGGAAGACGTGCCAGTAGGATTGAGGAGGTCTTCGAAGTATTCCGCCCACCGACTCACAACATCCCGAGTTGAGGTCAGCAGCACGCCACCCTCCACCATAAATGGTGTTGGTCTCGTACCTCTTTCCCCCCCTGAGACGCCGGATGGTGGACCAGAATCGCCTCGAAGCCGTACGGAAGTCATTCTCCATGGCCTCTCCGAACTCCTCCCACGCCCGAGTTTTTGCCTCAGCAACCACCCGAGCCGCATGCCGCTTGGACTGCCGGTACCTATCAGCTGCTTCCGGGGTCCCACAAGCCAAAAAGGCCCAATAGGACTCCTTCTTCAGCCTGACAGCATCCCTCACTGCCGGTGTCCACCACCGGGTTCGAGGGTTGCCACCTCGACAGGCACCAACAACCTTGCGGCCACAGCTCCGATAAGCTGCCTCGACAATAGAGGCGCGGAACACGGCCCACTCGGACTCCATGTCCCCCGCCTCCCTCGGAACGTGTTCAAAGCTCTCCCGGAGGTGGGAGTTAAAGCTCCGTCTTACGGGAGACTCTGCCAGACGTTCCCAGCAGACCCTCACAATACGTTTGGGTCTGCCAGGTCTGACCGGCATCCTCCCCCACCATCGGAGCCAACTCACCACCAGGTAGTGGTCAGTAGACAGCTCCGCCCCTCTCCTCACCCGAGTGTCCAAGACATGCGGCCGCAGATCAGATGAGACGACAACAAAGTCGATCATCGAACTGCGACCTAGGGTGTCCTGGTGCCAAGAGCACATATGGACACCCTTATGCTTAAACATGGTGTTCGTTATGGACAATCCATGACGAGCACAGAAGTCCAATAACAGAACACCACTCTGGTTCAGATCAGGGGGGCCGTTCCTCCCAACCACACCCCTCCAGGTCTCACTGTCATTGCCCACGTGAGCGTTGAAGTCCCCCAGTAGAACAAGGGAGTCCCCAGGAGGCGCACTCTCCAATACCCCCTCCAAGGACTCCAAAAAGGGTGGGTAGTCTGAGCTGCCGTTTGGTGCATAGGCACAAACAACAGTCAGAGCCCGTCCCCCCACACGTAGGCGAAGGGAGGCTACCCTCTCGTTCACCGGGGTGAACCCCAACGTACAGGCACCAAGATGGGGGGCAACCAGTATGCCCACTCCTGCTCGGCGCCTCTCACCAGGGGCAACTCCAGAGTGGAAGAGTGTCCAACCCCTCTCAAGGAAACTGGTTCCAGAGCCAGAGCCATGCGTTGAGGTGAGTCCGACTATTTCTAGTCGGAACCTCTCAACCTCACACACTAGCTCAGGCTCCTTCCCCACCAGAGAGGTGACATTCCATGTCCCAATGGCCAGCTTCTGTAGCCGAGGATCAGACCGCCAGGGTCCCCGCCCTCGGCCGCCACCCATCTCACATTGCACCCGACCCCTTTGGCCCCTCCCACAGGTGGTGAGCCCATGGGAAGGGGGACCCACGTCTCCTCTTCGGGCTGTGCCCGGCCGAGCTCCATGGGTAAAAGCCCGGCCACCAGGCGCTCGCCAGCGTGCCCCACCTCCGGGCCTGGCTCCAGAGTGGGGCCCCGGTGACCCGCGTCCGGGCGAGGGAAAACTTAGTCCATTAATTGTACTCATCATAGGGGTTTTCGGGCTGCGCTTTGTCAGATCCCTCACCAAATGGTTTATTTATGGAGAAATCAAGTATTTTGTTTTATAACTAGAAAACCACAAATCAGTCAACTTACCGTATTTTTCGGATTATAGGTCGCACCTTTTTATGTTTTTTTCAAGGCTTGCGACCTATAATCCGGTGCGACCTATTTGTGGATTTTTTTTCCATATTTTTAGACCAATTTTTGACTCAGTTATGAGCCTTTTCAGTTTGGCAGAAAATGGTGCAGTACCACTTTCGGCCGCTAGGGGCGCAATGCAGTACCACTTCCAGAGGAGTACACTGACCCAAGAAGAAGAAAAAGACTGTTTCCAGCTCATGTGTCCGAAAAAAAGCTCCTCTGCTCGGACTGACTGTCGGCCTCCTGAACACAAGAAATGTGTCACTCTCGCCCCCATGCCTATGCTCACTCAACATTATGCATTTAGACAATAAGGGCCTGGGTTAGAGTTGGAGTGGAGGGGAAACTGGTACAATGCCAGCCTTTGCTCCTTCTCTTTCCTTTTTAAGTACACTTTAGAACAACACTCACCAACAGTACATTTGGGGACGGGGGTGTGTGTGTCGGGGTCTTGATTTGTTAATTTCAATTTTATTTATTTGTGTATTTATTTATATATATATATATATATATATATATATATATATATATATATATATATATATATATATATATCCATCCATCCATCCATTTTCGTCCGCTTATCCGGGGTCGGGTCGCGGGGGTAGCAGCCTAAGTAGGGAGGCCCAGACTTCCCTCTCCCCAGCCACTTGGAGCAGCTCCTCTGGGGGAATCCCAAGGCGTTCCCAGGCCAGCCGAGAAACATAGTCCCTCCAGCGTGTCCTGGGTCTTCCTCTGGGTCTCCTCCCGGTGGGACATGCCCGGAACACCTCACCAGGGAGGCGTCCAGGAGGCATCCTAACCAGATGCCCGAGCCACCTCAACTGGCTCCTCTCGATGTGGAGAAGCAGCGGCTCTACTCCGAGTCCCTCCCGGATGACTGAGCTTCTCACCCTATCTCTAAGGGAGAGTCCAGACACCCTGCGGAGAAAACTCATTTCAGCCGCTTGTATCCGAGATCTCGTTCTTTCGGTCATAACCCAGAGCTCATGACCATAGATGAGGGTGGGAACGTAGATCGATCGGTAAATTGAGAGCTTTGCCTTTTGACTCAGCTCTCTCTTCACCACGACAGACCGGTACAGCGCCCGCTTCACTGCGGACGCTGCACCTATCCGCCTATCGATCTCACGCTCCAGTTTTCCCTCATTCGTGAACAAGACCCCGAGATACTTAAACTCCTCCACTTGGGGCAGGACCTCCTCCCCGACCCGGAGAGGGCATGCTACCCTTTTCCGGCTCAAGACCATGGCCTCGGATTTGGAGGAACTGATCCTCATCCCGGCTGCATCACATTCAGCTGCAAACCGCTCCAGCGAAAGCTGTAGATCACGAACTGATGAAGCCAATAGGACCACATCATCTGCAAAAAACAGAGAAGCGATTCTAAGGCCACCAAAACGGATCCTCTCAACACCTTGGCTGCGCCTAGAAATTCTGTCCATAAAAGTTATGAACAGAATCGGTGACAAAGGGCAACCTTGGCGGAGTCCAACTCTCACAGGGAACGAGCCTGACTTACTGCCAGCGATGCGGACCAAGCTCTGACACCGGTCGTACAGGGACCCAACAGCCCGTATCAAAGGGCCCGGTACCCCATACTCCCGGAGTACCCCCCACAGAAGCCCCCGAGGGACGCGGTCGAATGCCTTTTCCAAGTCCACAAAGCACATGTAAACTGGTTGGGCAAACTCCCACGCACCCTCCAGGACCCTGTTGAGGGTGTAGAGCTGGTCTAGTGTTCCACGACCAGGACGAAAACCACACTGCTCCTCCTGAATCCGAGGTTCGACTATCCGACGGACCCTCCTCTCCAGAACCCCTGAATAGACCTTACCAGGGAGGCTTAAGAGTGTGATCCCCCTATAGTTGGAACACACCCTACGGTCCCCCTTTTTGAATAGGGGAACCACCACCCCAGTCTGCCAATCCAAGGGAACTGCCCCCGATGTCCACGCGATATTGCAGAGTCGCGTAAGCCAACACAACCCCACAACATCCAGAGCCCTAAGGAACTCAGGACGAATCTCATCCACCCCAGGAGCCTTGCCACCGCGGAGCTTTTTAACCACCTCGGCGACCTCAGCACCAGAGATTGGAGAGCCCGACCCAAAGTCCCCAGGCTCCACTTCCTCAGTGGAAGACGTGCCAGTAGGATTGAGGAGGTCTTCGAAGTACTCCGCCCACCGACTCACAACATCCCGAGTTGAGGTCAACAGCACGCCATCCCCACCATAAATGGTGTTGGTCGCGTACCGCTTTCCCCCCCTGAGACGCCGGATGGTGGACCAGAATCGCCTCGAAGCCGTACGGAAGTCATTCTCCATGGCCTCTCCGAACTCCTCCCACGCCCGAGTTTTTGCCTCAGCAACCACCCGAGCCGCATGCCGCTTGGACTGCCGGTATCTATCTGCTGCTTCCGGGGTCCCACAGGCCAAAAAGGCCCAATAGGACTCCTTTTTCAGCCTGACAGCATCCCTCACCGCCGGTGTCCACCACCGGGTTCTAGGGTTGCCACCACGACAGGCACCAACAACCTTGCGGCCACAACTCTGATAAGCTGCCTCGACAATAGAGGCGCGGAACATGGCCCACTCGGGCTCAATGTCCCCCGCCTCCCTCGGAACGTGTTCAAAGCTCTCCCGGAGGTGGGAGTTAAAGCTCCGTCTTACGGGAGACTCTGCCAGACGTTCCCAGCAGACCCTCACAATACGTTTGGGTCTGCCAGGTCTGACCGGCATCCTCCCCCACCATCGGAGCCAACTCACCACCAGGTAGTGGTCAGTTGACAGCTCCGCCCCTCTCTTCACCCGAGTGTCCAGGACATGCGGCCGCAGATCAGATGAGACGACAACAAAGTCGATCATCGAACTGCGACCTAAGGTGTCCTGGTGCCAAGAGCACACATGGACACCCTTATGCCTGAACATGGTGTTTGTTATGGACAATCCATGACGAGCACAGAAGTCCAACAACAGAACACCGCTCGGGTTCAGATCAGGGGGGCCGTTCCTCCCAACCACACCCCTCCAGGTCTCACTGTCATTGCCCACGTGAGCGTTGAAGTCCCCCAGCAGAACAAGGGAGTCCCCAGGAGGCGCACCCTCCAATACCCCCTCCAAGGACTCCAAAAAGGGTGGGTAATCTGCGCTGCCGTTTGGTGCATAGGCACAAACAACAGTCAGAGCCCGTCCCCCCACACGTAGGCGAAGGGAGGCTACCCTCTCGTTCACCGGGGTGAACCCCAACGTACAGGCACCGAGATGGGGGGCAACCAGTATGCCCACTCCTGCTCGGCGCCTCTCACCAGGGGCAACTCCAGAGTGGAAGAGTGTCCAACCCCTCTCAAGGAAACTGGTTCCAGAGCCAGAGCCATGCGTTGAGGTGAGTCCGACTATTTCTAGCCGGAACCTCTCAACCTCACACACTAGCTCAGGCTCCTTCCCCACCAGAGAGGTGACATTCCATGTCCCAATGGCCAGCTTCTGTAGCCGAGGATCAGACCGCCAGGGTCCCCGCCCTCGGCCACCACCCATTCCACAATGCACCCGACCCCTTTGGCCCCTCTCACAGGTGGTGAGCCCATGGGAAGGGGGACCCACGTCTCCTCTTCGGGCTGTGCCCGGCCGAGCTCCATGGGTAAAAGCCCGGCCACCAGGCGCTCGCCTCTCTCTCTCTTACCCCCCTGGTTGCCTGGCGTACATTCTTGGGGTGGGCCGTCAGGGGTTGTCCTGGGATGTGGGGGGTTCGGGGCCTGGGAATTTGCCGTGGGAGGGGCTGGCGGTGCGCTCCCTCTGGGGCTGCTTGGGCTCGGGTGTCCTGTCCTGTCGGCAGGGCGCGGGTTGGGCCGGATCTTGGATGTCTGCTACTCTCCACCCCGGAATGAATGGGCCTACCTCCTGGGTTTGGATGTGGGCTGCCCCATGTAGGGGGCAGGTACATGTCTTGGACCTAGGGGGTATAGAGTATGCATCGGGATTATGAATGGAACGTGTCGTTATTGTTTGTCTTTCTGTGAGTAAGGGTGAGGATGAGGGTGGGTCTGAATGAGTGTGTCTGTGTATGAATGTTTAAGTGTCAGGCTGGGACTTGGACTGCCCCCTCTCTGATACATCTGAGGCTACTTAGTGTCGCGCTCCTGCCACGTGTCCCCCTGGTGGGTGTTCCTTTGCCTGCGGGCGTGCTTGGGGCCCTCACTATCTGGGGTTGGGCGCTTGGGCGTTTGTCGGCTCGGCCTGGTGGCTGCCTGGTGGGGCTCTTGTCCTCTGGTCCTGTCGGGTCTGGGCCTGAGGGGTGGGCGTCCCCGGTGCCCGGGCCTCGGTGACCGGCCCTGGGGCTACGTCGGTGCGGCGGGCTCCGGCGGGGGCCTGTGAATTTGTCGCGGTTGACCCCGGGGGGTCATTGTGTGTGGTCGCTGGTGGGGTTCGTCCGGTTCTTCCCCTTGGTCGGATCTGGGGAGTGGGCGAGTGGCTCGTCCTGTTCGGGTGGCCCTGGGGACTCTGGGCTCGGGGTCCTTCCTGGCGTCTTGGGCTTTGATCGCTCCTTCGTCTGCCTCGGGCTTTGGGGGGGCGGATCTCTGATGCTTCACAGTCGCTACTAAATGTTCTATTGGAGGAACCTTATTCACTTATGCATGCTCACAACCACACACAAATGGATGCAGGGATGTATATGTAGATACACTGTAATCCCAAATTTTCATTTACATAATAAGTCAAGCTAATATTACTAATCTTTTTGTTATTTTGCAAAAGGCGGGACCATTACCTAACAATATGTGAATTGTACACTTCTCAATCTGAGTATCTGCTTTACTAATGGCTCTGAGTGCAGACACCTCTCATTTACATGTTTTTACTGGTTTGGGGCAGGGCTTGTCAGTGAACACGTCACCTGCCTGGTGCACAGTAGGTGGCGGTATGCACCTAACAGTTGTTTGCGATCCGCCATAACTCAATAGAAGAAGAAGAAGAACCATGAGCTCAGTGCATGTTTCTCCTGACTGTTTGCTGCAAAATCTCATTACTGTGACGAAGTGCTGAAATCAGGTCAGTCTGGTTGATGTAACAGTTTATTGACACATGTTAAGTGCTCAAATTTGATTCCGTTTTTATTGCACTTGCTAGTAAAATAACGTTTTTGTGTGCTCATGTTAACGATGGCTAATGTTTCACCGGAGTGTCAACTGCATCATTTTTGCCCTAAATTATAGCTACAGTACTTTGTAGTTGATCATCCTTTGTTGTTATTTCGGGACTGATTGAATTAGTACCGGTAGTTAATGCCTGTAGCAAACAAGAACTAATTGCCCCTCACAGAGAGCTAATGCTGTTAGCAGTTAGCTTTATGCTAGCTTCCTGTTGCATACAGAATAATTTACCGCATGGTTTAATTTTTTTTTTACTTCGACAGGGATTATTCAAACCAAGGGCTGTTGGTTCTTACAATAATTCCTGGTGATATAGTGAATTTTGCTTATATTCTGTGTTAGTTCATTAAATTATTATTTTCTCTTTTTTTTTTTTTTTTTTGGTCTAACCGCCACATTGGATTTGTGCGCCGAATAGAAGATGAAACAAAATGTGGACCTAACATTTTGAGGGATGACATTGTGGAGACATCAACACCAAGCCTTCTGATGAAACGCCGGCCTGCACTCTTCACTAATAAGCAGGTACACATATTATTCTGATGGTCATTTGCTCTCCAGTTGAACAGCACACTAATTTCTTTTTTTTAATTTTAATTTTTTTATTTGTATGCATTCTAAAGGATTGTGGAAAAAGACCTGCTGCAGGAATTTTATTCTGTCCGTCATGATCACACCACCAGTCTTATGGAAATGAGGGGCAACGTGGCTGAACATTTGGCACAGCTTTTGCAGAAAATGAAGGTAATACTGGGTCAAAACAAATTGTCTGTGTGTCTTTGTTTGTATGTATGAGACTTTTCCCTTCAACATATCGATCAATTTTCTGTCTTACATTCCCTGGATTCCACATTGGATTTGTGCTCCAAACAGAAGACAAAACAAAATGTGGACCTAACATTTGGAGGGATGACGTGAAGACATCACCACCAAACCTTCTGATGAAACGCTGGCCTGCACTCTTCACTAATAAGCAGGTACACATATTATTCTGATGGTCATCCTCCAGTTGAACAGTACACTAATTTCTTTTATTTTATTTTAATTTTTTTATTTGTATGCATTCTAAAGGATTGTGGGAAAAGACCTGCTGCAGGAATTTTATTCTGTCCGTCATGATCACACCACCAGTCTTATGGAAATGAGGGGCAACGTGGCTGAACATTTGGCACAGCTTTTGCAGAAAATGAAGGTAATACTGGGTCAAAACAAATTGTGTGTCTTTGTTTGTGTGTATGAGACTTTTCCTTTCAACATATCTATCAATTTTCTGTCTTCTATTTTCTGCCAAATAGAAGACAAGACACAATGTGGACCTAACATTTGGAGGGAGGACATTGTGGAGACATCACCACCGAGCCTTTCTGATGAAACGCTGGTCTGCACACTTTACTAATAAGCAGGTACACATAATATTCTAATGGTCATTTGGTCTCCAGTTGAACAGCACACTAATTTTTTTTTTTTAATTTGTATGAAATTCTAAAGGATTGTGGTAAAAGACCTGCTGCAGGAATTTTATTCTGTCCTTCATGAGCACACCCTGACTAACCCTGTGTTTATGTGCAGTGACGACTGCGATGGTCCCATATTAAATAATATCATTATATAAAAACAACCAATTTAGAAGTTTTCCCATTTCAGTCAAATAGTGACAAAATGACCAAGAAGATCTCTCAAATAGTCCTTAGACCAATACTGATTTTACAATGTTTATTGTTAGAAAAATTCAAAATGCTTGACCAAGCAGTAGTTATCATTATGTTGGCATAAACTGTATTTGATACAATGCCTGTTTTGTCATGGTGGTCTGTTGTAGTTCAGCAATTTTATTCCCTAATGGTTGTATTTATGGCAATTATTGTTTATCTTTAGGATGGTGATGAGTTCTTTGGCCAAATGGACGTTGGGACCTTGTTGCTGAATCCTGAAGGTGCCCCCCCCACCCCCAACATCAGATCTTCACCCGGCGAGCCTGAACATCGTCAATGAGGGTGAAATTTTTTGTGGAAAAGCTCATGACCCTGCCAGAAGCTGTGAGTCTCCTTTTTAGGCTCACATATGAACTCCATGTAAACTACCCAAAGAAAATCAGAAATACTGTACCCTCCTGTTCATTCAACAGGTACTGTACAGTATTTTTTTCTTCTTCCCCATTTGGGAAGTATTGAGTTGAAGCTGAGAATTCAAACAGAAAATTCAACTTGTGTAAAAACGCTGCAGGTGCTCTACTTTTGGTTAGGTGGGAAAAAAATCCTATTTAGCAGCTAGAAGTTTATTGTTTTACTGCTGAAGTTTAGTTTGTAGCCGTCTTTCAAATACAAACATAATGTGAACAAGTGTTGTAATGTAACTGTTTCACAGAAACTTTCCTGTTCATCATTACTTGTTTTAAACAATTGTTAGTGCCACCATGCTAGTTATTTTTTTTGTCAAAAAAAGATTATTTTTAATTTTTTAAATTATTATTATTATTTAAATGTTTTTTTTTTTTATCATTAAGGCTTCCAAATAAAAGAACTGTACGGACACTTTTTTTTTAAAGACAATTTACCTGTCGAAGCCATTGAAGGGTTCCATGTTAGTCTTTTGACCAGATTAATGATGTAAATGATAAAGGGTACCTCAGATCATAAGATGTTATGCATGTTCCCCTTTGCACAAGATATTAACATTCTTAATTTCACCTATCAAAGTAAAATGGTTAATTTGGTAAAATGTTTGAAAATCCATTTTTGTAAAGGCTTAAATGCAGAATTGTATTGACTTAGCACTTTACTCAGATTTAGTTTTGTACTAAAGTTTAAACTCTTGAACATGGTGAAATGTGTACTCAGCTTTACATGTTTAAAATGTTACTATTGCACTATTTTTGCAATAAATTTGTGAAAAATAAATTAAATTGTCATTTTTTTGTGTAAGAAACAACAGGTAGTATACAGACAATTATTGTGTAATGTTAAAAAATCTAATTTATTATTATTATTAGTAGTAGTATTTCTAACTAATAAAGATGAGAAATGAATACTGATAAACATGAGAAACAAATACTGATCATCATGGGTAATGATTACTGATATATATGATTAATGGTTGAGTTAATTACTCGTAAACAATGGTTTTAAAAACTTGACTTTTTTAGCACAAGATTATCTTGGACACAAGACTTAATGTAAACAGAGCTTGATTTGTTTAGTTTTTGATTTTGTAAAAACTGGAGATCCCCTCGCAATCGCTTTCCACATTCTGCTTTAGTAATGATTACTAATTTGGGTTTACAGTGTATATGCAGATATGTAGATGGGTATATGAATGAATATAAATGTATATGTATGTATACTGTATATATATTTGTAGGTATGGGTATGTGTATTTATAGAAATCTACTGCTAGGTCATGAATATTGTTAGTCTTTATGCATGTATGTTTCGTTGCTGTATTCTTTCATGTGCTTTGCAGGATTGCGTACGGAGGTTGGGTGTGTTTGCCTTGTGCTCTTTTTGTGGATAATTGTTGTTTTGTTGTCTTACTTTCTCTTTTCTTTCTCTCAAATTTAAAAAAAAAAATATATATATATATTAAAAAAATAAATAAATACATATTGGAGTGAGAGGATGGCTATAAGGTGAGAAGGGAGGCCATCTATAAATGGGAAAAAAAAAAAGAGTGGCGTACAGGCAGTACGCTGAGCTCTGCCGGCCGCTGCGGTGTTTCTAAACTTTATATGTTAATATGTCTATCTCTGCTGTCATCTGTGGATCTTAAGGACAAATATTTAATTGGAGTTATGATAACTGGTTCCTGCTTTTTGGATTTGGCTGGTTCCTGGTCTATCAACAAACAAGGAAGACGTCAGCAGCAAATCTGCACCTGGTCAGACTGCCTGCCTTACATGATGGCTTGGTTCATGTCTCGAGAACCCAGACTTTTGGCTGAATGGATTAGATCTCGGGAATTTTCCCAGACATGTTCCACTGGTATGGTCATTTTTAATTTGGACATTTCGGAAGCGAGTGGACCGACACAGACTGAAGGTAGATGTCATTAAAGTTCTGCCTGTTCCCAAAACAATCGTGTTTATCTGACATTCGGCTCCCTGACTGGCCTTGACAGGCCTTCTTATCTCAACACGCCTGCAGAAGTTTTGTAAAACTGATACTCTCACCCCTCCCAAACCTTCTACTAAGGGATTCCACAGACTTTTCAGAGGAGCCCAGCTGAATAAACATTCTGCCATCATTTCAGGACTCTGGATTCTCCTCTGGACGAGACAAATAAAAATCTACAGGAAACATCCATGAAAGAAAAATGAAAAGAGATGTTCAGGAAATGGTTTATTTATGGAGAAATCAAGTATTTTGTTTTATAACTAGAAAACCACAAATCAGTCAACTTACCGTATTTTTCGGATTATAGGTCGCACCTTTTTATGTTTTTTTCAAGGCCTGCGACCTATAATCCGGTGCGACCTATTTATGGATTTTTTTCCCATATTTTTAGACCAATTTTTGACTCAGTTATGAGCCTTTTCAGTTTGGCAGAAAATGGTGCAGTACCACTTTCGGCCGCTAGGGGCGCAATGCAGTACCACTTCCAGAGGAGTACACTGACCCAAGAAGAAGAAGACCGTTTCCAGCTCATGTGTCCGAAAAAAAGCTCCTCTGCTCGGACTGACTGTCGGCCTCCTGGTCTGGATGTACCGGTAGCTTTGTTAGCTCTGTTTGTTTGCTGTTTGTTAGCAAGATAAGTCAAGAACCACTCAGCGGATTTTTCTGAAACTTACAGAATGGAATGGAATCACAGTGTGGACGTTTACAAGTGAGTAGCTTTATTAGATGTTTGAGATTTAAAAAAACGATATTTTATTAGCATAGCTTGTTAGCTTGTGGATGTATATCTGTTTACGGTATGTTATAAATAGCTTCGAAACCAATCGGTGTATATTTTTTCTGCTTACAGAGTGTAATTATAAGGCTTTAATGTACGTTACTATGGTCTCGATAAAACATTTGACATAAAATTCGATTTTTTATTCGTGTCAGAGGCGGAGTCGTCTCGTGTTAGCATTCGTTTTTTATCTGTGTACTTCTGTTTACGTTATAAATAGCTTCAAAACCACTCGGTGTATATTTTTTCTGCTTACAGAGTAATTATAAGGCTTTAATGTACGTTACTATGGTCTCGATAAAACATTTGACATAAAATTAGATTTTTTATTCGTGTCAGAGGCGGAGTCGTCTTGTGTTAGCATTCGTTTTTTATCTGTGTACCGTAAACACCGGTGTATAATACGCACTTTTATTGCTCATTTGAATGTCCTGCGTATTATACACCGAAGCGTATTATCTACAGATTTTTCCCATATTTTTAGACCCATTTTTGGCTCTGATTCGCTGTTTTTCATTTTGGCCTAAAAATGGTGCAGTACCAGTTTCGGCCGCTATGGGCGCTAATGCACCCTGTAGTCTGTTTACCTGCAGACTGTACCTGGAGGCGTATCCTGGCGCCATCTAGTGGCCATAAAAAAGACTGTCACGGCAGCGCGTATTATACACCGAAGCGTATTATCTACCGATTTTTCTGATTTATTTCCAAATATTGGCCAAAGCGTATTATACACCGGAGCGTATTATACACCGGTGTTTACGGTACTTCTGTTTATGTTATAAATAGCTTCAAAACCACTCGGTGTATATTTTTTCTGCCTACAGAGTGTAATTATAGGAGCTTTAATGTACGTTACTATGGTCTCGATAAAACATTTGACATAAAATTCGATTTTTTTATTCGTGTTTTCAGAGACGGAATCGTCTCGTGTTTAGCTTCTGTTAGCTTCTGGCAGACATTAGCAGCAGAGCTAAACACTCGGTCCATATTGCCGGGTTGACTCAGCGGTCACGCGGCGCGTCAGCGGTGGATGACGCGTTACGTCGGCGGTGACGTAGGTGCGACCTATAATCCGGTGCAACCTATTTATGGATTTTTCCAATTTTTTGGCAATAATTGGACACTGCGACCTATATTCCGGTGCAACCGACCTATAATCCGTAAAATATGGTAAGTTTATTGAATGATTGCTCGTAGCTGCTGGGGCACATTATTTTTTTTTTTTTATCTTCGTTGTCAGGTCAAAAACTTGAAAAACTTTACCCTATAAACTTACAGAACTTTAAAAATATAAACAGAAGTTCCCCAAATGTTTTATCATTTCCATTCACCCTTTTATTTTTACTCACATGTTCCTATAAACGTGAATCATAACCAGCTATAAAACTCAGCTATCAACTAAGTGTTGCCTCCACAATTACGTTTTTTGCTACTTTTATTTTTGACAGAAGTGATGGCATCAGATTATAAACTAAAAGTAAAGCGAAGACATAAATAGTATATATAAAAAATAAGAAATCAAAATTAAATTATGTAAAGAAATGATCCACAATTAGGCCCAAAACAATTTTTTTGACAGTAATCCCTGTTTAAAGAACATCATAACCTTTTTTTTGTTTGTTTTGTTTTGTTATAGCTCACTTACTGACAAAATGCTGAACTCAATGTAAATTATTTGCTGAATAAAAACTACTGGAAACTTCACTGTCAGCGCAAAGCCTGCTCACTTCAACTTTCCTAAAATGAAGTTAATTACGATAAGCCAAACAGCGGAACAGCTTTGCGTTCAAAGTTTACTGGGATGATTTCAGCAGTGTTTTAACTCCTCTTCCGCAAGCCTCTAATTATGTTCAAAGATGTACAGTAGTGTGATGCTTGTTTGTTGTTTTCCTTAAAGTTCTGCAGCAAAAGCTGATCAAAAGGTACGAAAGAGGCCCGATCCACTGGGCTGAAATAACAGTGGTGGAAGATGGAAAACAATTCAACGCTATGAACCTCTTACTGTGGATGGAAACGCGAAGAATGGGGTGAGCTTTGTTGGCCGTGACGTAGATCCTGTAATTGTTACAAAGTGGAGCTGTGGTACAGCATGGAGGAGGGTCCTGCTGGGCTCAGACCAAAAATCAGTGCATCAACACAAACAAGATGAAGTCATCATTTTTACATAAATACTCAAGAGCTTTTGGGAAATTTTCTTTGCTTAATGACTTAACATTAGGGACAATTTTGCACATCCTCAAGTGATCTTTTGTCATGTTGCAGGAAGTAAACATTAAAGAGACGGTGGAAACTACAGCTCTTTCAACATCTGGAGCAAAGATGGAGGCAAGAAAAGGATCAACTGGCTAATATGCTTTTTCTGTATACAAAAAAATCATCACAAGCTGGCTTTTCCATATCAACTTATCACATTTTTGCAGCATTAACCTGCCTAAATAAAGGTTGAATGAATTACACACAAACCACCATAAAAATGGATCACAATCCAATACAATAAAATGGGAAGAAGCTTAAGTTGGCAGAGCTATAGCTAGGCCTGAACCTGTTTAATTTCTGTCTGCATCTCAATTTACGTGTCCGACATAAAGCTCTGGGTTATGTTTCAGAGATGTTTATCTGTTGGCTCTTGAGTTGCTGTCAAAAAATGAAACTGCAACAGAATATGTTCGACCACAGACTGCACATGAAGGCACTCAGCCAAGCTCAGAATGTGCAAGGCCATTTTTGGAGCAGTCGTTTTGTAATTAGTGAAAAGAGAGTGAACAGAAAGAGCAAGGTTGCTGCTGATAAAAGAAACAACTCCCTTCTGGACAGTTTATGTCTAATATATTTAGGGGTGCAAGGGAAAAAATCGATGTTTTAAAAAGAATCTAGATTCTTAGTCCTGGCGATTCAGAGTCGATTCTAAAAGCCCCAAAATCTAGGTTTTTTTTTCTTCTCCATTTTACATTAAAACCAAAAAGATAAAGAAAATAAAACCATATCTCATAGTATATGAAAGAATACATAAAATGAAAGGTGGCAGAAAGAAGAAGAAATCTTATTTTATCGCACCCCTAAATATATTTAAAAATGTGTCTATTCTTCTCCAAACTTAGTGTTGTCATTTCCTGCACCATTTATTTAGAACTGGGCATTCAAGTTTTAAAACTACTCAAATTATCAATTTTTTTAAACCAGTTATGCAGCACTTGGGTTTTGTAAGGACATGTAAAACTTTTGTTCCTACACGTGGCGAGCAAATGCTGCAGCGCTCTGAAGGGATTTTTTTTCCAACTTTCATACTTGAAAAGAAGCCAAGAAAGCTCTTGAGGCCGAGTCCAATGTCTATTCTCAAGAGGAAAACTAGGCTACAAGGGTTTACTGCCAGAAATACAGATTTTACGTTGTTGTTTTTTTTCTCCACAGGTTTATTTCTCCTTGAGGCTGAAAGCATGGTTTAAAACCCAAGACATGTTTCTTAACTAAAAAGTGATGATGAGAGTAAGAGAAAAAAGCATGGGCCGTGCCAAATTACCACTTTAAACAACAGTTTCTACATTTGGGTCTCTGTAGTCTCTGGCATGAATTTGAAAGCCAACACCAAAATGAAAACAGATGTTGAGCAAGTGAGAGCGTGTATTATACGTTTTCATCCATTCATTCTTTTTCCTTCCCCACTCTTTCTTCACTGGATAAATATAACAAAACCAGAGCAGAGGTGAGAAAATGAGAGTGAAATGCACTAGTCAAAGTGGCAAATAGTGCAGTTGTGCAATAAAAGTGCATCTGATAACTACAGGACTCCTGCAGAGTTTGAAGCAGGAAATGTTGACAGATGGCTCTCCAAAAGGTCAAAGGGCACTGAAAACACGGACAGAGAGAGGGGGATTTGTTCCACTGGATTTCATGGGAAGATGTTTTCTATAATAACATTAATAAAAACTGAACTGTAGCTCTTTAATGGTTGTGGTCCTATCCTAATGGTGATGTGAAAGCTTAATTTTTTACAAAAATCAAACATCAGATCTGAGTTACATGTAAATAGATACATGTACGTTTAAGTTCTTGAACAGCCTAAAATGGAAAAAAGTTAGACTTTCTGTCATATAAAAACAGAGATTATTTTAATTGTCAGTAAATCTTTTGTTAAACATCTACCGGTACATTTCTGACTAAAAATGCAAGATGAAAAATGTTTAGGAGTCAGCAACAATCATTAACGTGATGTTTCTCCTTAAGAACTATTACAATAATTGCATAAACATGATTAGGCAAAAAGTAGGCAAAAAGAAGTGCAAACAGCAACATAAGTCTTGTGGGCTCATTAACTTTACCACAGCTAATTGAAAAAAGGTGGGATGCTGTGTAAATTTTCAATAAAACTGCACACTCAACACATTAAAGGGGGTTAACATGGTGTTGCATAATCTCTTCTTTACAACAAGGAGCATAATCTCTTCTTTACAACAAGGACTGTTAAACCATTTTAACATATATCATTTTTGTGCTGGTGTGGACCCAGAGCCTAAATTAGAACCAGATATTTGCTCTTTGACAACCAAAGCTTCCGCTGTCAGACAGAAAAACTGGAGTTCGATAAGTACTAGCTCTTTACTGTTGTAAAACCAAAAACAGCAACGTTGCAGTGTAAGAGTGGGATTGTGAAGACCCATCAGATTAACTGATGAAATTGAGGGTTGTGCGACATCATGTCCACTTCATAGAAGAAAGAAGAGTTCCAACAGGGATGTATATTTTAAACTGTTAAAGTCCAAACCTTGATGTACCTTTTTTGTAAAAAAAAACTACAACAAAAAAAACGGACCCATTGTGAATGTATAACTAGGCGTGTCACAATAACAAATTTTGCTGGGCGATTTATTGTCTCAGAAATTATTGCGATAGACGTTAATCATCCATCCATCCATTTTATTCCGCTTATCCGGGGTCGGGTCGCAGGGGTAGCATCCTAAGTAAGGAGGCCCAGACTTCCCTCTCCCCAGCCACTTGGGCCAGCTCCTCCGGGGGAATCCCAA
>JBBPBX010003640.1:35460-70455 GCA_038048925.1 Garcialebias charrua
CCCTGTGTATGTCCTCGTACATATTGCAGTTCTGACAATAAAGTTGACTTTGACTTTGAGAGCTTTGCCTTTTGACTCAGCTCTCTCTTCACCACGACAGACCGGTACAGCGCCCGCTTCACTGCGGATGCTGCACCTATCCGCCTATCGATCTCACGCTCCAGTTTTCCCTCATTCGTGAACAAGACCCCGAGATACTTAAACTCCTCCACTTGGGGCAGGACCTCCTCCCCGACCCGGAGAGGGCACTCTACCCTTTTCCGGCTCAAGACCATGGCCTTGGATTTGGAGGAACTGATCCTCATCCCGGCCGCGTCACACTCAGCTGCAAACCACTCCAGTGAAAGCTGTAGATCAGGACCTGATGAAGCCAATAGGACCACATCATCTGCAAAGAACAGAGAAGTGATTCTAAGGCCACCAAAACAGATCCCCTCAACACCTTGGCTGCGCCTAGAAATTCTGTCCATAAAAGTTATGAACAGAATCTGTGACAGAGGGCAACCTTGGCGGAGTCCAACTCTCACTGGAAAAGAGCCTGACTTACTGCCGGCAATGCGGACCAAGCTCTGACACCGGTCGTACAGGGACCTAACAGCCCGTATCAAAGGGCCTGGTACCCTATACTCCCGGAGTACCCCCCACAGGGCCCCCCGAGGGACGCGGTCGAATGCCTTCTCCAAGTCCACAAAGCACATGTAAACTGGTTGGGCAAATTTCCACACACCCTCCAGGACCCTGCTGAGGGTGTAGAGCTGGTCCAGTGTTCCACGACCAGGACGAAAACCACACTGCTCCTCCTGAATCCGAAGTTCGACTATCCGACGGACCCTCCTCTCCAGAACCCCTGAATAGACCGTCCAGGGAGGCTTAAACGATAATATTGTTTGAAATTTAACAATAATCAATTGTCAAATTTTACAAGAAATGTGTAGTGTATTTGTTTTGCGTGTAGTACCTTTTTGTATAAGACTGTTTGAACCGAAGGATGGATAGTTGAGCAGCGTGTCTCTTTGAGAAAAATGGGAGGGAGTGCCCTTGACGTGACATGGGCTGACATGGTGACATGGTGACATGGCAGACGCTCGGTGATTTGAGTTCTTTAGCATAGCATTTTTTCACACAAAGCTTTTAATAAAAAAAAATTTAAAAATCAGTAAACAAGTTCTCAGATTCTTTTTGCAAAGAAAACCAACATTTTACACAAAGGCACAGGTTTCAACTGTGAATTTTGGAGCTTCGACAAGACGGAGGTTTATTCCCGAGGTCACCCCTAGATGTGATGTTTTAGTATCAACAACGTTGAATTAATAATAACAGGAGGCACTGCAGCTGTACTTCATGTAAGATTGAAAAAAAAAATGTTTTGAACAGGTCATCTGGAAAAAGGTTTTCCAGATGACTAGTTTTAACTTTTTTTGTGTGTGTTTCTAAATGAATTAAAATCAACTCTTAAGAAAACTGCGTTTTTACCAGTTGTAGTTGAAGCGGAAGTAACAGATAGCAAAGCTGTTTTTAATACTTACATACAATTAAAAAATTATGCATAAGTGTGGCGTTTTTACCAATTTCTTGCTTTGTTAGCACATCATCAAGTCGCCTCTAAATTAATCCACAGTGACTCAGCGCTTTCTTATTCACAATCAGTTCAAAATAAACACATACATGATGTTCAGAAGAGAAGCTTTAAAGCTGAGACATGGTTTTATAAGATAAAACAGAACAAACCTCTGCTACAGTTTACAAGGCTGGGCTAAAAGATATGAAATATTATACATCTGATTAGATAAAAACAACTGTCTGGAAAGTTTTCTCCTTGTTCAGCCTCCTGAATGTGATCCAAAAGAAAATGCTCAGATAAAAAAATATATATATTTTTTTACAAGTCACTCTCCAACATCTGTTCCTCGTTTCGCTGGGAGAGGATGAGAAAAGTTGACACTGAAGCATGACTGAGGGGGTGGGCTGCGAGAAAACATCCAATTTTACACATCCTTTAGTTAGGCCTGATGACACAACCATAGTTTCCAAGTCCGCTTATTATAAGCGGCATTTGGCTTGTTTTTTCTAAAGTCACTTGTAAATCGTGTGAGTTTAGGTTTTGGGGGCTTGTTTTGAACGTGAAGTTGCTTATTTGGGCTTGACTTTCTTTCCGAGTGAAACTACGGTAGTTATCTCTCAGCTCCGCACAATAAAGCAAAAGACGAGTGGTAGTGGGTAGTTTGTCCCTTCCATGCCCCAGTTTTCTGTTTATCGCTCCCGCCCAAGTTGGCGAGGCGACAGGCGCACACATAAACATTATACAAATACATCGGTGGGCGTGCATCCCACTCATACTGCGACCGACCACTAGGGGGCTCCACTCACACAGATGTCAGGATGTTTTGATTTTAAAAAATATGTAGCAAAAATTACATATGCAACTTTTTTTATCAGAACTTACAAGTATGTTATATGTTATATAAGTATGTAGCATAATTTTGCAGTTGTTTATGAGCAATGCCATAATAAATGTACGTTATACGGTTTTTAAACGGCCTCTGTTTTACACAATGTGGTGGGTTGCCAGTTGGGCTTATTTTTATAGAGCTGGTTGCTTGTTTCTATCGTGAGATCTGGCAACACTGGAAATGTCTCACACCCTGTGGGGTGCAAAGATAAACCACTGGATGTCCTGAAAACTAAAATATATGGACCGATCCATTAGCAAGTTTGAACATTAGTGAAACTTAAACTAATTAGCGAAACAAGAAAGTTAATTCTCAATAGTCCAGGTATCAAATCCGCTCATTCTCAATCAGTTCATCTGGACAGTTTAGCGAAATTAATAATAATAATAATTAGCGAAACGTTAGCTGTTCTATGTAACTAATTTGATAATTTGTGAATTATGCATTGAATATCGTTTCTAATATTAGAATTTTTCACATTTGATAAGCTAAAATCTTTTAAACATTGTTGCACACAGCAAACGCCTCACTCGGAAAGCCCACTGCATGGCAGGTGATCCCACACACCCACTACACAGCCGCTTTAGACTGCTGCCATCAGGGAGGAGACTGAGGAGTCTCCAGGCTCGTACCAGCAGACTGAGAGACAGCTCTGTTCATCAGGCAGTCAGAATGCTAAACACTCTGCCTGCTCTGCCTCCCCTCCCATTTGAACTGCCTTAACACAAAAAACTTTCTCACACATTACCACTCAACACAAAGTTTTTAACACTGGACTCTGTGTCATCAAACGGGTTATTCACTAAACTCTCGGTCATGTGCTCATTCAGTTTGCACTACTTCTCATATTTGCACTAGCACTTTGAGATTTTCATTAATGAAAAGTGAGTTATAAATTGAATTCATTATTATTATTATTATTATTATTATTATTATGTATTACATTACTGCCTATAGTCATACTACTGTTTACATTCACTGTTTACATTTATTAATACGGTTTGGGAGGAGTTCGGAGAGGCCATGGAGAATGACTTCCGTACGGCTTCGAGGCGATTCTGGTCCACCATCCGGCGTCTCAGGGGGGGAAAGAGGTACGCGACCAACACCATTTATGGTGGGGGTGGCGTGCTGCTGACCTCAACTCGGGATGTTGTGAGTCGGTGGGCGGAATACTTCGAAGACCTCCTCAATCCTACTGGCACGTCTTCCACTGAGGAAGCGGAGCCTGGGGACTTTGGGTCGGGTTCTCCGATCTCTGGTGCTGAGGTCGCCGAGGTGGTTAAAAAGCTCCGCGGTGGCAAGGCTCCGGGGGTGGATGAGATTCGCCCGGAGTTCCTTAGGGCTCTGGATGTTGTAGGGTTGTGTTGGCTTACGCGACTCTGCAATATCGCGTGGACATCGGGGGCAGTTCCCTTGGATTGGCAGACTGGGGTGGTGGTTCCCCTATTCAAAAAGGGGGACCGTAGGGTGTGTTCCAACTATAGGGGGATCACACTCTTAAGCCTCCCTGGTAAGGTCTATTCAGGGGTTCTGGAGAGGAGGGTCCGTCGGATAGTCGAACCTCGGATTCAGGAGGAGCAGTGTGGTTTTCGTGCTGGTCGTGGAACACTGGACCAGCTCTACACCCTCAACAGGGTCCTGGAGGGTGCGTGGGAGTTTGCCCAACCAGTTTACATGTGCTTTGTGGACTTGGAGAAGGCATTCGACCGCGTCCCTCGGGGGGTTCTGTGGGGGGTACTCCGGGAGTATGGGGTACCAGGCCCTTTGATAAGGGCTGTTAGGTCCCTGTACGACCGGTGTCAGAGCTTGGTCCGCATTGCCGGCAGTAAGTCAGGCTCGTTTCCGGTGAGAGTTGGACTCCGCCAAGGTTGCCCTTTGTCACCGATTCTGTTCATAACTTTTATGGACAGAATTTCTAGGCGCAGCCAAGGTGTTGAGAGGATCCGTTTTGGTGACCTTAGAATCGCTTCTCTGTTTTTTGCAGATGATGTGGTCCTACTGGCTTCATCAGTTCGTGATTTACAACTTTCACTGGAGCGGTTTGCAGCCGAGTGTGATGCGGCCGGGATGAGGATCAGTTCCTCCAAATCCGAGGCCATGGTCTTGAGCCGGAAAAGGGTAGCATGCCCTCTCCGGGTCGGGGAGGAGGTCCTGCCCCAAGTGGAGGAGTTTAAGTATCTCGGGATCTTGTTCACGAATGAGGGAAAACTGGAGCGTGAGATCGATAGGCGGATAGGTGCAGCGTCCGCAGTGAAGCGGGCGCTGTACCGGTCTGTCGTGGTGAAGAGAGAGCTGAGTCAAAAGGCAAAGCTCTCAATTTACCGATCGATCTACGTTCCCACCCTCATCTATGGTCATGAGCTTTGGGTTATGACCGAAAGAACAAGATCTCGGATACAAGCGGCTGAAATGAGTTTTCTCCGCAGGGTGGCTGGACTCTCCCTTATGGTACGTCCTGACCAAACGCGTTTTCAACTGCAGGAACGTCCAGTTTACATGCAAAGTCAATGGGGGACGCACCTCCAGCCACGTCTTGGCGTCGGGCGTCACGTGACGTGCGTGTTGAGCGTGCTGGAAAAGCGTTTTCCGTGCACGTGAACCCGCTTCAGCCTCCAAGCACGCGTTGATCATTGCTGAAGTTTTCGCCGTTCAAACGTTCAAACGCCGTTCAACTCTGGTTGATCAGGGAGAGTCGGGGGGGAGGAGAGAGGGGGAGAGTCCCTATGTGACGCGGAAACGAGGGGGCGCGCGCACTATGTGACGTATTGGGACACAGAAAAAACCCGCGGAGTCATGGACTATGGAAGAGAAATCTGTGTGTTCGCGACAACTCCTTCACGACCAGTCAAGTCTGCTCTCTACAGAGACTGGCAGAGTGCAGTGAGGAACTCGGTGTACCGGTAAGCTCCTCCCACACCCCCCGCCGCCACACCGCCGCAGCTTCTCGTTCTGGTCAGGACACAACTGGGTCCAGTGCGTCCACTTGCGTGCGTGACGAGCCTTTTTGCCGTTGAAAACGCGTTTGGTCAGTACGTACCATTAGAGATAGGGTGAGAAGCTCAGTCATCCGGGAGGGACTCGGAGTAGAGCCGCTGCTTCTCCACATCGAGAGGAGCCAGTTGAGGTGGCTCGGGCATCTGGTTAGGATGCCTCCTGGACGCCTCCCTGGTGAGGTGTTCCGGGCATGTCCCACCGGGAGGAGACCCAGAGGAAGACCCAGGACGCGCTGGAGGGACTATGTTTCTCGGCTGGCCTGGGAACGCCTTGGGATTCCCCCGGAGGAGCTGCTCCAAGTGGCTGGGGAGAGGGAAGTCTGGGCCTCCCTACTTAGGCTGCTACCCCCGCGACCCGACCCCGGATAAGCGGAAGAAGATGGATGGATGGATGGATATTACTGCCTATAGTCATACTACTGTTTACATTCACTGTTTACATTTATTAATACGGTTTACATTTATTACTACTGCTTTACATTTATTACTACTGTTTACATTTACACTACTTTTATCTACACTACTGCTGATACATATACAGCATTCTCTGACTAGCCTTATCTAAGGATGCCAAATGTGCCTTATGTGCCTCACTGCATATGCCACTTTGCCTATATACCAACATCAAATACCTCATACATATACTGTGTACATTAACTTATATGCTGCTGTGCCACTCTTTGCAAATGTCAATGCTAGAACCTTCAGTTTATTTTATAGATATACTTTTTATACTTTTTATACTACTATGCAAAAACTCAGGACAGTATTACACTTTTATTATTTCATTTTATGCTTATGTTCATTGGGTGTTTGGTGTTTTAGGGGTGTTTGGTGTTTCAGTGTTGGTGTAAATTTTCATACTTTTATACTATTATGAAAAAACTCAGGACAGTGTTACACTTTTACTATTTTATGCTTATGTTTATTAAAGGTTCAGTATGCAGTTTCTGTAGAACTGCAGCACTTAGAAATATTTTCAACAGGCAAAGCATTCTGATCCCTCCCCCTCAGAGCCATATGTGGCTCTGCCCCCTTGTGGTCTGTTGAATTTCAAATTCAAGCTCTGTTTTTATTGGCTGATTCAAATTCAAGCTCTGTTTTTATTGGCTGGTTACAAACTCTGTTTTTATTGGCTGGAAAATGGCGGGTCACCTTTTCTTTTTAGAAATGCTTATTTACCACCTGGAGAAGCAAGGGGACAATTTTTTTTTTTTTTTTCAGAGATTACCTGGCTAACATCAGTCTGTCAGGAGGTAGTGACAGAGTGAAGAAATATGTTCATAAAAAAAGCTACATACTGAAGCTTTAAATGTTTTAGTGTTTAGTGTTTAGGTGGTTACTCTTGCACCGAGGGACTGAGAGAAACGCAATTTCAATCCTGTGTATGTCCTGTACATATTACAGTTCTGACAATAAAGTTGACTTTGACTTTGACTTTGCATTTTTTTAAACTGAAAACAAAAACCAAGACAAAACATATAAAGTCTTATTTTAGTTCAAGCCAGTGTGTTTTTATCTGGACAACAACATGATATACTGCATATATTAAAAGATAAAGCAGCATTTTTTGTCGACAGGGGCTTATTTAATATTTGTTTAGTATTTAAGATTTAATTACTTCAAAAAATATTTAAAGGTACTCATTCCAATGTCATTAAGTCTGATAATAAAACAATATTTAGATGTAAAAACGAAAAAAATGTACAATTTTATTCTCTTATTCTCTTATTGGTGATTAGTGTGTCCATGGGAGAGCTGACTGGGATTGAAAAGTCCAACAAATTTACATTTTATGTATTTACACTAACATTTCCTGAGTAAAGTATGAAAAATCTAAATTGAAACAGCACATTTCACATTTGCCTAGAAAATATGAAGAGTATAATGTAATGCCACAATAACAAATAACCAATTATAGCAAGCCTAGTGATTTGTTTACATCGAGTGCATGCCCACATTTCACATCAATACATTCATTCAACCTTTATTTAGTCAGGTAAATCTTTTGAACCTCATGGGCTCATTTACGAAAGCGACCTGCTAAAACTAAAGAACAATGAACAGCAGTGATAGAATTTCAATAAACAATAAACAAACAAACAATAAACAATAGAAAACAACATCTGTAAAACTACTAAACTTTTTTCAAACTGCACGAATTGATGTAGTTCAGGACGAGTACAGTACTGTACCTTTAAAAATACCGTACTCCTGCAACAACAAAATCACAATCTTTAAAACATCATCTACAAAAGAGAACACTTGTTGCTGGATGTGATTGAACTTTTTTTTTTTGTCCAACTTTAAAGTAATGTTTGAACTTTTGTTGCAGAGAAAATAAAAGATGTCTGTTATTTTGTTACTGTAAAACTAATTTAGTAAAGCTCAGTATTTATTGTCCACAGGTCATTTAATTTGACTGAACATGTTGCAGAGTGGTAAGTCATAAAAGATACTGTACAGTGCAGTCTGTAATCACCTGCAATCACAGTATTTGACATTTTCCTATTTGTACACACTAATTTAAATTTTAGCAGCTCTATACAGTTTTAGTTTGGTTTTCCTGTCCCACCAGTAGCCTCCCAGACTGGACCCAGCTTTCTTGAGACAAAAATAGAGAAGTAGCAGCAACAAACAGCAGCTAGCTGCTTACTGCAGATCAACATGAAAGCAGCTAGCTGGACACTTCTCTGCGCTAAATTAACAAGCAACAAACAATAAATGCCAACATTTGTCATCGCTTACCTGAACCGTGGCGAGTCCTTCAGACATTCCTCGAAATCCACAGTTATCTTCATGATTCCCGCAGTGAGGGACTTGCGCTCGGGATTGAATAAAGTCGGTAATCCGGGCTCTCCGGTCGACCAGCTGGCTCCGCTCCGTCAGAGCTCCGCGGTTAGCCAGCTAGCCTCACAGGCCAGCAGCTACGAGGGCAGAGCCGCGGGGCTGCACTCATAAACGTCGCTTTGGTGCCAATGTGCCGGCGTCCAAACGAAAAGGAGCGCAACGAAGCCGTTTCTGGCGCACAGGTCGAGACTTAAAACACAAAGTAGCGTCCCGGTAGCTCGAGCATAGCAACCAGCGCGCAGCGAGAGAAGAGCTTTTCTCCAACTGATCCACTCAAAGATCGTCTATTGCAGGAAGAGGATGATGGTCGCTGGGCGGTGCGCATGGGCCGCTGTTCTGTGTACCGATGCATGCATGAGTAGCCTAATAATTTAGTGCAGTTTGTAATGTTTGTACCTTGAAAGCTGTTATATAAAGTTTCATTTACTAAACTATTTTAGATGTGAAACATTCCTAAAAAGATGAGAGCACCTCTCCACAGTCATATTCAACGAATGTAGTACTGTACTGTATTCACAAAATAACATACATATTCTAATTTCATTTATTTTTGTAATAAGACAGACTGAGGTTTTCAAGTCTATTTCTGTTGATGATTGTGCTTGCAGCTGTGAAAACACAACATCTAAAAAGATTAGAATATCACATCAGATTAATATGGTATTCTGATCAATCTCACAAACAAGCCTCATCATAAAGCATATTCTAATTTAGTTGATTATGACTGTAAATGACTTCCCATGCTGTAAACATGAGTTCCATTTGATCACAGTATTTTTCACTGTTTTAAGGAGGGCACTCCATTTCATGCCAACTGTTTGAAAGAAAATAATATGATCTGTCAACAGGTAGTCCTCAGAGATTCTGTTCCTGTTATAATGGTGATGTGCAGTTGTTCCTGTGTGGCTGGAACTGCTATGTGCAACCATCTGCTGTTCTAGACGGCCCACTTCTCACAGCTCAGTGTGCCAGCATGACATGTTTCATTCAAGACAGTTTAGTGAGATGTCTGTGATGCAGTAAAGCTTAACTAATTCTGGGTTATGTTCATTTTATTTTTACAGTTATACATATTTTTTATCTCCATTACAATTTAGGTTGTACTTGACATTCACCCTCGATCACATGATGAAGACTGTTATAAACACAAAGTCTCTGGTTCTGGATTTTACAGGGTGCAAAACCAGGTCCAGTTGGCAAGATGGTGGTCTGTACAGGGTCGACTGTGTAAAGGAGGATTATGGTAATACTCACACCTAGGGTCAATTTAGAGTCACCAATCAGCCTAACAAGCATGTTTTTTGGTCTGTGGGAGGAAACCGGAGTACCCGGAGGAAACCCACGCATGCACGGGGAGAACATGCAAACTCCACCCAGAAAGGCCCCGGACCGGGATTTGAACCGGCAACCTTCTCGCTGAGAGGCAGCAGCTCTACCAGTTGTGCCACCGTGCCCCATATATTTTAGCCCCGAGTTAAATACATCTGTGTGATGTTTTTTTCAAAGGAGTATGGGTACCCTCTTCAGAGGAATGACTGGCCCTCTTCCTGACCTGTGCTTCGAGTGGCAGAGGTATACTGCGATTTGGATCCCCTGGAGAAGCCACTGGTGACAACTATGGGGATGAGTGTGGAGAAGCCTCTTGTGGCTTCTGAATTTGGACTAGTGCAGAATCAGCAGCCCAAACTCGTAACACGATGCATAGAGTCACATCAGCATGCTCCACCTTGTCCTTCTCTTCCACTTAATACACATCATCTGTCACTAACCGAGAGTGTCTGGGTGTGCATTGAAGAGGAACATCTTTGTGCAGCGACTGGATCCGGACATGGAAGTTAAAAAAATAATCAGACAGAACTGTGACCACTTCTATTTTAATATTTACATGCAAAAGTACCTCTCAACGAGACGTGCAGCGCATAAAATATGAGGTTCTGCTTCTGTAATGTAGTCCAAAGGTTTTGCTACGTAAATAAAAATAGTCAAGTTTAAAAACCTGGCCAAAAAGCTATATACAGTACAGTATTCTCTTTCAGTTAAAACTGCAGTACAATGGTAGACGTTAACTTTTTTCTTGCACAAAAAAATGTAGCACGTTTCAGATGACAAAAAAGTTTACAGTAGTAAAAACAAAAATGATCTATTTAAAGAAAGGCATACTACATCTTAATTTTCTGTCCTGCTTCAGAAATTCTTTTATTATGTCCAAGAATGGGATTTGGGACAACCACGCTTTATTTGGCCCAGTTTAATGAATGGATGTGCCCCTTTTTGAATAAGTTGTGTGCTGTAGATACTATGAAATTCAAAAGAAAAAAAAGACACTTTGTTTTATAACAATTTATCATTTGAAGAATTAGTTTGTTTTGATTTGTTTTACATAAAATAAATGAATTTCAAGTTGCACTAATGTTAGCTCTGGCCTGTAATTTAGTTTGTGTTTAGCTTGCCCGTGTTTTTTATATAAAAGCAAGGGAAATGTGAAAAACAAGAAAAGTTTATTTGTCTTCACATTTATTCATGAAATTTGATAACATGCAATCAGTTCATAACAATAAAAATACATTTAAATGCTTCTGTTAGAACTCATGTCGTGTGGACATTGTCCATCAGAAATTCTTTCCCTTAGCCCATGCACTGACAAGAGGTTTATTTTGATAATTAACCAGGCAAGCCACTGTAAAAAGTTCATTAATGTCTAAAAAAAAAAAAAAGCTAAGTCTGGCCCTCTGGACGTTGAAAAAAGCAAAACAAAGCAAAAAAAACTAAAACTGTCTACAGTTTTTTTGTTTTTGTTTTTTGCTTTGTTTTGTTTTTTGAATGTCCAGAGGGCCAGACTTAGCTTTTCTTTTAGATTTTTCTACCTGGATTATTGAGCATGCATCAGGGTAAATTCCTTAATACTTCCAACAATTGATAGCGGGATATCAATTGTTGATATCACGCTATCAACAATATTATGCGTATATACACATATATGTGTATATACACATATATATTATGTGTATATACACAATATATGTGTATATACACATACCGGTATATGTGTACTGTATATACACAATATATATGTCAATATATATCAAAGTCAAAGTCAAAGTCAACTTTATTGTCAGATCTGCAATATGTACAGTACAGGACATACACAGGACCGAAATTGCGTTTCTCTCAGTCCCTCGGTGCAACAGTAAACATCTAAACATTGAAACACTGAAACATATAATAATAGACATAAGCATAAAATAGTAAAACTAACACTGTCCTGAGTTTTTTGCATAGTGGTATAAGAGTATGAAAATTTACACCAACTCTAAAACTAAAACATTAAACATTTAATGAACATAATATTGTCCTGAGTTTTTGCATACTAGTATAAAAAAAGAGTATAAAAAGTATAACTAAAATAAACTAAAGGTTTCTAGCATTGACATTTGCAAAGTGGCAAAGCAGCGTATGAGTCAATGTACACAGTATATGTATGAGGTAGTAGTTGATGTTGTTATAGAGGCAAAAAGTGGCATATGCAGTAAGGCACATTGGGCATCCCTAAATAAGACCTAAATAAGACCGTTCAGAGCACACTGTATATGTACCAGCAGTGGTGTAGATATTAGAGTAGTGTAAATAACTGTGTATATGTATATATACACATATTATATATGTGTATACACATATAATGTGTATATACACATATATCATGTGTGTATACACAATATATATGTATATATACAGGGAACCCCCGACCTACGAATGAGTTCGGGACCTAAGAACCGTTCGCAGCTCGATCCTGTCGTAGGTAGGGGGTGAAAATTGTGTCCCGTTCGTAGGTCGTTATTCCGTTCGTAGGTCGCGGAAATACCGCTAACGGTGCGCCGCGCACACATTTAACAGCATGAGACTGACATACTGGGCCATAAACATGCACAGAACTTTATTTACAAACACTTATCTAAACCATTACACCACACATGCATCCATAAACACACACAGTAACTGTACATCAGTAACTTCACATCAGAACTGCAGGAAATCAGCTGGAAATCACATCAGCAAAATGATGTCAACAATCACACATGAACACTTCTCAAAGTGCAGCTTTTAACATCAGAACAGCAGCAAATCAGGGACTCACATCAGCAAAATGATGTCAACAATCACACATGAACACTTCTCAAAGTGCAGCTTTTAACATCAGAACAGCAGCAAATCAGGGACTCACATCAGCAAAATGATGTCAACAATCACACATGAACACTTCTCAAAGTGCAGCTTTTAACATCAGAACAGCAGCAAATCAGGGACTCACATCAGCAAAATGATGTCAACAATCACACATGAACACTTCTCAAAGTGCAGCTTTTAACATCAGAACAGCAGCAAATCAGGGACTCACATCAGCAAAATGATGTCAACAATCACACATGAATCCATAAATCCATCAGCAGCATCACATCTATCAGAAGCATGTTGCAACCATCATGTTTTTGAAACCAGTGCGTTGATGAGTGTCCATGTGCATGAGAAAGAAGTCCATGAACTCAGAAAAAGCTAGAAGCAGCAGAAAAATGAAACAAAATTGCCTTACTTTGACTGAAGTGTAGGTAGACAGATGTTTTTCTCATGATCAAACCTGCATCTGATGGAACTGCTTAGCCATTGCTCAACAATGAATGTTGGGAGCATTTACTTTTCCACTGTCATGCGCAGTGTCACGCCCATGCCCAACTAACAACAGCCAAGGGGCAATCCCCTCCCCCACCTCGCCGATTGCCGTGTGTGACGCAGTTACGCCGTAGCTCGATTATATACTTGTAATGGGGCTCGTTCGTAGGTCACGTATTTTCTGCCGTACGTCGATGGCATTCTTCTACTTTGGCTCGTTCGTAGGTCCCGTGGTTCGCAGGTCGGTGGAGTCGTAGGTCGGGGGTTCCCTGTACGTGTGTATATACACATAAAATATATGTGTATGTACACATATAATATATGTGTATACATATATGTGTAAATACACAATACGTGTAAGAGATAAGAGATAAGAGATTTATTTATTAACATTGCACCAGTTAATTAATACAACGTGATTATGTAGCACAGTCGTCCAGAGAGGGAGAGTATGCAAGCTGCAGCATTTCCAAACACATTGACATGTTCTTCTGCGCGGCCGCGCTCATCCGTCTCCGGATGAAGGTCAAACAGATATGGAAAAAGGAAAAACACAATAGGTATCATTTGTGATATTCAAAAAAAGAATCTATCAAAGATTGCCTTAAGACACTCTATGATAAAGTCCCAAAAACTCTATCAGCAATAAGCACAACCAGACAAGACATTGTTGCAGATTTGACGACATGCAAGGAGATCAAAAGAGTCTGTGAGCAGCACTTCAGATAACACAGTTCAGCAGTTGTTAACCTTGGCGCCTCCGAGCGCACTCCCAGAGACCTCTGGGGAGGGAGGGGGGGGGTCAGCAGTGTCTCTCAGCTTCACTCCAGGAGAATAGTTCCTAGCAAACGGCCTTCTTCTTTTCCAAGGTCGAGCAGAAACTAGATTAGATAGTTATTGTTTATCTTCAATCCAGGCCACAGTGTTCTTTTTGACTGCAGCCTTCCAGAGTCCAGGTGCTGTTCAGGTCCAAAATCGCCGAATCAAATGAGTTTCCGAAGCTACGAACCCCCATCCGTGCCCTGATTAATGCCGGGCGGCTGTAAACGAGTTCCAAAGCGCACCGCAGGTCCACGGTGGTCTACCGCTCCCATTGTGCGGTTCAGCTCGTACAACAGCTGGGTTGAGGAGCTCACAGCCCGGATCAGAGACTCTTGCTGGGGGTAGCAGCCTAAGTAGGGAGGCCCAGACTTCCCTCTCCCCAGCCACATGGAGCAGCTCCTCTGGGGGAATCCCAAGGCGTTCCCAGGCCAGCCGAGAAACATAGTCCCTCCAGCGTGTCCTGGGTCTTCCTCTGGGTCTCCTCCCGGTGGGACATGCCCGGAACACCTCACCAGGGAGGCGTCCAGGAGGCATCCTAACCAGATGCCCGAGCCACCTCAACTGGCTCCTCTCGATGTGGAGAAGCAGCGGCTCTACTCCGAGTCCCTCCCGGATGACTGAGCTTCTCACCCTATCTCTAAGGGAGAGTCCAGACACCCTGCGGAGAAAACTCATTTCAGCCGCTTGTATCCGAGATCTCGTTCTTTCGGTCACAACCCAAAGCTCATGACCATAGATGAGGGTGGGAACGTAGATCGATCGGTAAATTGAGAGCTTTGCCTTTTGACTCAGCTCTCTCTTCACCACGACAGACCGGTACAGCGCCCGCTTCACTGCGGATGCTGCACCTATCCGCCTATCGATCTCACGCTCCAGTTTTCCCTCATTCGTGAACAAGACCCCGAGATACTTAAACTCCTCCACTTGGGGCAGGACCTCCTCCCCGACCCGGAGAGGGCATGCTACCCTTTTCCGGCTCAAGACCATGGCCTCGGATTTGGAGGAACTGATCCTCATCCCGGCCGCATCACACTCGGCTGCAAACCGCTCCAGTGAAAGTTGTAAATCACGAACTGATGAAGCCAGTAGGACCACATCATCTGCAAAAAACAGAGAAGCGATTCTAAGGCCACCAAAACGGATCCTCTCAACACCTTGGCTGCGCCTAGAAATTCTGTCCATAAAAGTTATGAACAGAATCGGTGACAAAGGGCAACCTTGGCGGAGTCCAACTCTCACTGGAAACGAGCCTGACTTACTGCCGGCAATGCGGACCAAGCTCTGACACCGGTCGTACAGGGACCTAACAGCCCATATCAATGGGCCTGGTACCCCATACTCCCGGAGTACCCCCCACAGAACCCCCCGAGGGACGCGGTCGAATGCCTTTTCCAAGTCCACAAAGCACATGTAAACTGGTTGGGCAAACTCCCACGCACCCTCCAGGACCCTGCTGAGGGTGTAGAGCTGGTCTAGTGTTCCACGACCAGGACGAAAACCACACTGCTCCTCCTGAATCCGAGGTTCGACTATCCGACGGACCCTCCTCTCCAGAACCCCTGAATAGACCTTACCAGGGAGGCTTAAGAGTGTGATCCCCCTATAGTTGGAACACACCCTACGGTCCCCCTTTTTGAATAGGGGAACCACCACCCCAGTCTGCCAATCCAAGGGAACTGCCCCCGATGTCCACGCGATATTGCAGAGCCAACACAACCCCACAACATCCAGAGCCCTAAGGAACTCAGGACGAATCTCATCCACCCCCGGAGCCCTGCCACCGCGGAGCTTTTTAACCACCTCGGCGACCTCAGCACCAGAGATTGGAGAGCCCGACCCAAAGTCCCCAGGCTCCGCTTCCTCAGTGGAAGACGTGCCAGTAGGATTGAGGAGGTCTTCGAAGTATTCCGCCCACCGACTCACAACATCCCGAGTTGAGGTCAACAGCACGCCATCCCCACCATAAATGGTGTTGGTCGCGTACCGCTTTCCCCCCCTGAGACGCCGGATGGTGGACCAGAATCGCCTCGAAGCCGTACGGAAGTCATTCTCCATGGCCTCTCCGAACTCCTCCCACGCCCGAGTTTTTGCCTCAGCAACCACCCGAGCCGCATGCCGCTTGGACTGCCGGTACCTATCTGCTGCTTCCGGGGTCCCACAGGCCAAAAAGGCCCAATAGGACTCCTTCTTCAGCTTGACAGCATCCCTCACCGCCGGTGTCCACCACCGGGTTCGAGGGTTGCCACCACGACAGGCACCAACAACCTTGCGGCCACAACTCTGATAAGCTGCCTCGACAATAGAGGCGCGGAACATGGCCCACTCGGACTCAATGTCCCCCGCCTCCCTCGGAACGTGTTCAAAGCTCTCCCGGAGGTGGGAGTTAAAGCTCCGTCTTACGGGAGACTCTGCCAGACGTTCCCAGCAGACCCTCACAATACGTTTGGGTCTGCCAGGTCTGACCGGCATCCTCCCCCACCATCGGAGCCAACTCACCACCAGGTAGTGGTCAGTTGACAGCTCCGCCCCTCTCTTCACCCGAGTGTCCAGGACATGCGGCCGCAGATCAGATGAGACGACAACAAAGTCGATCATCGAACTGCGACCTAGGGTGTCCTGGTGCCAAGAGCACATATGGACACCCTTATGCCTGAACATGGTGTTCGTTATGGACAATCCATGACGAGCACAGAAGTCCAATAACAGAACACCACTCGGGTTCAGATCAGGGGGGCCGTTCCTCCCAACCACACCCCTCCAGGTCTCACTGTCATTGCCCACGTGAGCGTTGAAGTCCCCCAGTAGAACAAGGGAGTCCCCAGGAGGCGCACTCTCCAATACCCCCTCCAAGGACTCCAAAAAGGGTGGGTAATCTGAGCTGCCGTTTGGCGCATAGGCACAAACAACAGTCAGAGCCCGTCCCCCCACACGTAGGCGAAGGGAGGCTACCCTCTCGTTCACCGGGGTGAACCCCAACGTACAGGCACCAAGATGGGGGGCAACAAGTATGCCCACTCCTGCTCGGCGCCTCTCACCAGGGGCAACTCCAGAGTGGAAGAGTGTCCAACCCCTCTCAAGGAAACTGGTTCCAGAGCCAGAGCCATGCGTTGAGGTGAGTCCAACTATTTCTAGCCGGAACCTCTCAACCTCACACACTAGCTCAGGCTCCTTCCCCACCAGAGAGGTGACATTCCATGTCCCAATGGCCAGCTTCTGTAGCCGAGGATCAGACCGCCAGGGTCCCCGCCCTCGGCCACCACCCATCCCACATTGCACCCGACCCCTTTGGCCCCTCCCATAGGTGGTGAGCCCATGGGAAGGGGGACCCACGTCTCCTCTTCGGGCTGTGCCCGGCCGAGCTCCATGGGTAAAAGCCTGGCCACCAGGCGCTCGCCAACGTGCCCCACCTCCGGGCCTGGCTCCAGAGTGGGGCCCCGGTGACCCACGTCCGGGCGAGGGAACATTGAGTCCATTAGTGTTACTCATCATTGGGGTCTTTGGGCTGCACTTTGTCTGGTCCCTCACCTAACTGTCCATATCCAGTACTGTAGTCATAAATTAATATAAAGTAAAAAATATCTAATGTTTGCAATACCTCCTTTAGCTGCATAACTCTCAGGGGATGCATTCCTGCCCAACATACAGTATAAAAAACATTAAATTCTGTAGCCTGGTTATTATTCACCCTTTTTAATCTTTTAAATATTAATCTAGAAATTAGTTTATTTCCGATCAGCAAGTATGCTATTTTTACCTGAATAATGATCGTTGACTGTAATTATGAATATCTAGAGTGCAGAGTTTCATTGTTTTCCTTCAGTAGTTTCCTGAGTCCTGGGCAGAACCAACGAGCAGCAGCTGTGGTTCATTTTGTCTGATGAGCTCCAGGAGTAAGAAGGGTTCCTTTCCCTGCTGGAGTGTGATGCCGGTCATTGTTGTCAGCCTTCTGGTGTTTTCATGAATTTTCATCCATTCAGCATTTATTTAGTCAGGTTAATCCCATTGAGCCTCGAGGACTCATTTACAAGAGAGACATGGTTTCAACAAAAAATCATAAATGAAATGATGATAAATGAATGAAGATTTATTATTTACCTTTTCACAATTATGTCAACCTTGTATAGATACAGTCGTATTGCCTAATGGTGACATCTGCTGAACTTTCAAAAGTATTGCATGCAACCAGGATAAGGAGAGTAAAGACTAAACTACAGGTGCTGGTCATAAAATTAGAACATCAATGGAAAAAGTTGATTCAGTAATTCCATTCAAAAAGAAACTTGTATATTCATTCATTACACACAGACTGATATATTTCAAATGTTTTATTTATTTTAATGTTGATGATTATAACTGACAACTAATGAAAATCCCACATTCAGTATCTCAGAAAATTAGACCACTACTGTACTCAAGACCAATAAAGGATTTTTAGAAACGTTGGCCAACTGAAAAGTATAAACATGAAAAGCATGAGCATGTACTGCACTAGATACTTAGTTGGGGATCCTTTTGCCTGGATTTCTGCAACAATACGGCAGGGCATGGAGTCGATCAGTCTGTGGCACCTCTCAGGTGTTATGAGAGCAGCTTCCTCTTCATAATTCCCCATAGATTTTCTTTGGGGTTAAGGTCAGGCAAGTTTGCTGGCCAGTTAAGAACAGGGATACCATGGTCCTTCAACCATATACTGATAACGTTGGCACTGTGTGCAAGTGCCAATTCTTGTTGGAAAACGAAATGTGAATCTCTATAAAGTTGGTTAGCAACAGGAAACATGAAGTGCTCTATACTGTATGGCTTTGCTGTGTAAAGTACCATACATTGTGTATGGTACTTTACTTTATTGTGTAGTTGCTTTTATTCCAGAACATGGACATTGACATAGGCTATGGGGACATTTCGTTCTGTCACACCCTGCCCAGTAAATCACAAAAATTCGGGCCGTCAGTAGTCGTCAAGTTCATTAGCAGGAATACAAAAAACTATGTTATGCAAGCAAAAAAAAATCTGCGGGGAACAAACGTTTACATAAATGAACATCTAACAAAAAAAAAATGGAAACATTGCACATCAAGCAAGGTTGTTAAAAAAACAGAACAAAATAGCATCAACATGGACAAGAAATGGATACATCTTTATCAAAACAAAGGAAGGGTCTCAGCCTAAAATGATAAAAGAGCTGAAGGATCTGGATGAATTCAGGAAATGAAAAATTACAAATCAATGAAACAACTCACACTCAAAATGGATAAAATATACAGTGAAATGAACAAATACATTAGAACATGACAACATACGAAGACTCAGAACCTAAAATATATAATGTTGAAAATGTGATTGATGCAATTTTTTTTCCTGTAATAAAAGATAGCGAATATTATAATGAAGAGCAGTTTAATGACATCAATATATCAAATGGAGTTCTCTCTATTATTCACTTTAATAGCAGAAGTATAAATGCAAACATATCCAAAATAACAGATTACTTAAAACAGTTAAATAGAACTTTTACGATAATAGCGCTGTCAGAGACATGGCTCAATGATGATAACACAAGTAATATTCACATCGAGGGGTATGAATTATATCATATGAACAGAAATAATAAAAGAGGTGGTGGAGTCGCTCTATTTGTCAATAATGAAATAAAATGTAAATTAAATAGTGAAATGTCAATAATAGTTGATAATATTATGGAAATGATAACAATAGAAATAATAAACAAAAACGATAAAAACATAATAATAAGTTGTGTATATAGATCACCAGGAGCAAATATAGAAATATTCACGGATAAAATCTTGGAGCTAATGGAGAAGAGTTTTAATAAAAATGTTTTTTTGTGTGGAGACTTTAACATTGATATGGGAAATAAAACAGATTCAAATAACATAAGCACATTTATAAACTCAATGTACAGTTTAAATATGTATCCATTGATATCAAAGCCAACAAGAATTACAACTCATAGTGCCACAATAATTGATAATATTTTCACAAATATAACAAATGGGGACGTGATAGGTGGTATCTTAACGACCGACTTAAGTGATCATTTACCAGTTTTCACAATCTATAAAAATGATCAAAGCATCACAAAAGCAGTCACAATGAAGAAAAAGATCATAAACACGTCAAAAAAAGTTTTGGAAAAATTGAAAGAGGATCTAGATAAACAAGACTGGAATGATGTGTATGTTGATGATGCGAACAGAGCATATGATGAGTTTATGAATATCTTGGAAGCTCTGTATGAAAAGAATTGTGTGCAAACAAATTACACAAAGAGAAATACGATTGATCAACCATGGATGACAAAAGGGTTGAGAAATGCTTGTAAAAAAAAGAATTATTTGTATTCATGTTTCTTGAAATTGCGAAGTCAGAGCGCTGAAGAAAAATATAAAAAGTATAAAAATAAATTAGTAGGGATTATAAGGAAACATAAGAAAGAATATTATAGTAAATTATTAGATAAAAGTAATGGTGATATGAAAGCAACATGGCGAGTAATGAATAGTGTCCTGAAGAATCATAAAACAAAAACTGGTATTTCAAAATACTTTGTAAAAGACAACGATGAAATTCATGATGAAAATGAAATTGTAAATGGATTTAATCAATATTTTGTGAATGTTGGATCAAGCCTTGCAGCTAAAATACCAAAAGCAGATAATAATGTGATCCATTCAATTAAAGGTTGTGCAAATAGTATTTTTCTAAATGGAACTAACAAAGAGGAAATAATGAATGTAGTAAAAAATCTTACAGACAAGAGATCAAGGGACTGGGTGGACATGGATATGATGTTTGTAAAGGACATAATGAGCCATGTTATTGAGCCGTTTACATACATATGTAATTTATCATTTTCAACAGGAATATTTCCAGATAATATGAAAGTAGCTAAGGTAGTTCCTCTTTTTAAAAATGGTGATAAATGTGTGTTCAACAATTATAGACCTATATCCTTGTTACCACAGTTTTCAAAAATTCTTGAAAAACTATTTGTAAACAGACTAGATCAATTTATAGATAAACAAAATATTCTAAGCAACAGTCAGTATGGGTTTAGAGCAAAAAACTCTACATCAATGGCTCTCATGGAATTAATGGAACAAATAACTACTGCTGTCGATCAAAAACAATATTGTATCAGTATTTTTGTTGATTTAAAAAAAGCATTTGATACTATTGATCACACCATTCTCCTTGAAAAACTGAACAAATATGGTATTAGAGGACCAGCATTACAGTGGGTATCTAGCTACTTGAAAGATAGGAAACAATTTGTACAAATAAATGATGTAAGATCTGACCTCTGTAATATCACATGTGGAGTTCCCCAAGGCTCTGTACTTGGACCAAAGCTATTTATTTTATATGTGAATGACTTGGTAAATGTGTCAGGACTCCTTAAATGTGTACTTTTTGCTGATGATACCACATTTTTCTGTTTAGGTGAAGATATAGAACAAATGTTGGAATTGATAAAGACAGAATTTGTCAAGATACAAACTTGGTTTAAAATAAATAAATTATCATTAAATCTAGAAAAAACTAATTACATGATATTCAGTAATAAAAAGAAAACTGTTGATGTTCCACTCAAAATTGAGGGTGTTGAGATTTGTAGAGTGAGTGAGGTGAAGTTTTTGGGTGTTATCATTGATGACAAACTGACATGGAAACAACACATAAATTCTGTAAGAATAAAAATAGCTAAATCGATTGCAGTACTGTACAAAGTCAGAGACCTATTGAATGATAAAGCTCTGTATTTGTTGTATAACACAATCATTGTTCCACACTTAATCTATTGTATTGATGTTTGGGGGAAAGCGTGTAAAACAATCACAAAGCCTATTTTTGTATTACAGAAAAGAGCTGTAAGAATTATCACTAGAAAACATTACCGTCATCCATCAAGTACATTATTTTATCAACTGAAGTTATTGAAGTTCCATGATTTGGTAGACTATAATATTTTATCAGTTATGTATAGGGCTCAAAATAATGCATTACCTTTAAATATCCAAATGCATTTTGTTAAAAGACAAAGTTGTTATAATCTTAAGGGGACAGAGATGTTTGTAAAACCACAATTCAGAACTAGTTTGAAGGGACGTTCTACCTCAATCCAGGGAATTAGATTATGGAATGGCTTGGAGAATGTAGTTAAAAATGCCAAGTCAAGGTCTACATTTAAGAAAATGATCAAAACGAATGTGTTAAAAAAATATATGAAATAGCGTAATGTGTATTGTATTAGTTAGAAAATTAGAAAGAGTTAGTCATTTTGTACTGTTGGTTGAAGATTATTATTGTTTAATCTGATTGTTGGAAAAAAGGGGCAGATATAATAAGATTTATTCTTCTTTCTGCTACCTTTCATTTTTTTAATATTTTGTACATTATCATTTATGGGATTGTCTTGTATTGTTTCTTTTGTAAAAAAAATGAACAAATTTAATAAACATAAACATACAATAACCCTTGGCTGTTCTTTAATTTTTATGAGGCAGATGTGAAGTGGGAGGGCTTGAAATTGGGTGTCTCAAGCTGTTCCCATAGAACAGGGGTCTGCAACATGCGGCTCTGGAGCCACATGCAGCTCTTTGGTCCCTCTACAGTGGCTCCTTCAAGTTTTGACCAAAACTGAATTGGTTGATACAAACAACAAAAAACATCTAGTTTTAGCAGTTTTTCTGTCATTTCATTTGCAAATATGTGGATATTGGAACAAGTACAAAGAGTAAAACTTTAACTTTATGCTTTATTTCAATACTTAATTCATTTTTCCACAATTAAAAAAAATTAACTAAGTTTGTATAGTTCATAGATTTATTGATTAACAAACCCTCTCTTTAAAACAATCAGTTTTTTTTTACTTCAATTGTAAAAATAGATATTAGTTATTTTATTTTTATAATGTCACCCCTAGTGGCCACAAAAGCCCCTTCCAACAAACCTAAAGTGGCCCATGGGCCACCAGTTGATAACCACAGTTGTAGCAAATTGTGGCTCCGAATACTTTTAATTTTTAGTGAACAAAGGCGTAAAATGGCTCTTTTGATCGTAAAGGTTGCAGACATAAGTTCAGTCAGAGCCATTCTGAAAAATAGAAAAAAATACACGTACGTATACATATATGTATGCTGGTGCCTGTTTTTAAGAACAAAGTTGATTTAATAGAGTTGTAGCAACTACAGGGGAATTAAGTTGAGTCACCCAATAAAGATCTGGGAGAGAGTTGTGGAAGCTAGACTTAGACGAGAGGTGACTGTGAGCAGTATGGTTTCATGCCAAGAAAGAGCACCACAGATGCCATCTTTGCTTTGAGGATGTTGATAGAGAAGTACAGAGAGGGTCAGAAAGAACTCCATTGTGTCTTTGTGGATTTAGAAAAAGCAAATGACAAGAGGACATGTATGATTGTAACATGGATCATTTGTTTTTTAGATGATGTAAAATGATAGCTTTTAAAGCACAACATTTTTGCTGATATGACATACAGGTAGGATTGTTTTACCTAAAATTAAAAACTGTTGCTGTGAAACTTTTAGTTGTACGATTAGCATGAAGATGGCAAAATATCCTGATCAGGATATTTTGAACCACTTAATCCATGACTGCCTCAAATGAGTCGGCAGGAGAGAGGGTGGACTCCAGAAACCATCTGAGCACTGTCAAACTGGTTAACCCATAAGAAGGTGCTATTTATAAGACTGAGTTTGTTGGAACTCCTCAGACTAATGAAGTCTTTTGAGTGAAAGACAAAATGCTCAAACAGAAAGAAACTGTCCACAGGACCTGACTTGGTTAGATTCGTCTTTGGTAGTTACTTAAAACTTCTACTTTGCTGCTAAAGTGTCACACAAAGAAACTTTGTTTGAACTCTCAGATCTCAGAAATGTTTCTGACAGATTTTGTGACCCCAGACTCCCCCTCTGATATAAACAAATTCCAGCAAAAAAATGCTTGGTGTCGCGAGGAAAATTTATTTTCTGAAAATCAGAACAGAGAAGTCCACATTATCATATTTACATGATTTCCTTATAAATATTATAAACAATAATCAACATTCATGTTCAGACCTGTCATAATCAAATAAAACAAACTTCATTAATGATTTTGTTTTTGATGATGATGATGATGATAAATTTTATTTCAGACAGACATTTCACCACAAAACATAATACTGAAGACTTTCATGTTTCCAAGTATAGATACAATCTTAATATCAAATAAACATACCCAATTTTTATATGCTAATATACATTTGTTTCTTTTCCTTTCCTCTAATGGTGACTGTGAGTCTGAAAAGGAGTATGATGAAGTTTAACTTATATTATCATACCCCTTATCCATTCAATAATTCATAGGATAAATAGTCTTCCTGTTGCCTGTATCCCTTCCAGAAAAAAAAGAAGTAATATTAATTTTAATAATTAAAAAAATAAAATAAAAAATAAAAACAGTATTTTCTGGACTAGATGAAAGTATCTACATATACCTACTCACGTAGATATACATACACATCTACCTGCATAAATACATAGATAACATTTCCTTATTTACACATCCACATATATTTACACACATATACACAGATCAGCACCCAATTGTCCAAATCATCCTCAGTTCTATCATTACCATCCAATTTCTCACCCTTGATCATCCTTATACTTTTGAATAATAATCATTTTTAGTCTTTTCTTAAAATACCTCATGCTTGGACTTTGCTTCAACTCTTTGGTGAGTTTATTCCAAATCCTCACTCCAATGACCGAAATGCACATTCTTTTCATTGTTGTTCTCACCTTCAAAGTTCTGAAATTCAGGTTTTCTCTATAGTCATATCTCCCGACTTTGTCAGTAAATAAATTTTGTATATTTTCTGGTAATAGTTTGTTTCTAACTTTATACATAAATTGTGCAGTTTGAAACTCTATCAAATCTTGGAATTTAATAAAATTAGAATCAATAAATAAATTGTTAGTATGACAATAAAAATCCCAAAAACCCCTATGATGAGTACAATTAATGGACTAAGTTTTCCCTCGCCCGGACGCGGGTCACCGGGGCCCCACTCTGGAGCCAGGCCCGGAGGTGGGGCACGCTGGCGAGCGCCTGGTGGCCGGGCTTTTACCCATGGAGCCCGGCCGGGCACAGCCCGAAGAGGAGACGTGGGTCCCCCTTCCCATGGGCTCACCACCTGTGGGAGGGGCCAAAGGGGTCGGGTGCAATGTGAGATGGGTGGTGGCCGAGGGCGGGGACCCTGGCGGTCTGATCCTCGGCTACAGAAGCTGGCCATTGGGACATGGAATGTCACCTCTCTGGTGGGGAAGGAGCCTGAGCTAGTGTGTGAGGTTGAGAGGTTCCGACTAGAAATAGTCGGACTCACCTCAACGCATGGCTCTGGCTCTGGAACCAGTTTCCTTGAGAGGGGTTGGACACTCTTCCACTCTGGAGTTGCCCCTGGTGAGAGGCGCCGAGCAGGAGTGGGCATACTGGTTGCCCCCCATCTTGGTGCCTGTACGTTGGGGTTCACCCCGGTGAACGAGAGGGTAGCCTCCCTTCGCCTACGTGTGGGGGGACGGGCTCTGACTGTTGTTTGTGCCTATGCACCAAACGGCAGCTCAGACTACCCACCCTTTTTGGAGTCCTTGGAGGGGGTATTGGAGAGTGCGCCTCCTGGGGACTCCCTTGTTCTACTGGGGGACTTCAACGCTCACGTGGGCAATGACAGTGAGACCTGGAGGGGTGTGGTTGGGAGGAACGGCCCCCCTGATCTGAACCAGAGTGGTGTTCTGTTATTGGACTTCTGTGCTCGTCATGGATTGTCCATAACGAACACCATGTTTAAGCATAAGGGTGTCCATATGTGCTCTTGGCACCAGGACACCCTAGGTCGCAGTTCGATGATCGACTTTGTTGTCGTCTCATCTGATCTGCGGCCGCATGTCTTGGACACTCGGGTGAGGAGAGGGGCGGAGCTGTCTACTGACCACTACCTGGTGGTGAGTTTGCTCCGATGGTGGGGGAGGATGCCGGTCAGACCTGGCAGACCCAAACGTATCGTGAGGGTCTGCTGGGAACGTCTGGCAGAGTCTCCCGTAAGACGGAGCTTTAACTCCCACCTCCGGGAGAGCTTTGAACACGTTCCGAGGGAGGCGGGGGACATGGAGTCCGAGTGGGCCGTGTTCCGCGCCTCTATTGTCGAGGCAGCTTATCGGAGCTGTGGCCGCAAGGTTGTTGGTGCCTGTCGAGGTGGCAACCCTCGAACCCGGTGGTGGACACCGGCAGTGAGGGATGCTGTCAGGCTGAAGAAGGAGTCCTATTGGGCCTTTTTGGCTTGTGGGACCCCGGAAGCAGCTGATAGGTACCGGCAGTCCAAGCGGCATGCGGCTCGGGTGGTTGCTGAGGCAAAAACTCGGGCGTGGGAGGAGTTCGGAGAGGCCATGGAGAATGACTTCCGTACGGCTTCGAGGCGATTCTGGTCCACCATCCGGCGTCTCAGGGGGGGAAAGAGGTACGAGACCAACACCATTTATGGTGGAGGTGGCGTGCTGCTGACCTCAACTCGGGATGTTGTGAGTCGGTGGGCGGAATACTTCGAAGACCTCCTCAATCCTACTGGCACGTCTTCCACTGAGGAAGCAGAGCCTGGGGACTTTGGGTCGGGTTCTCCGATCTCTGGTGCTGAGGTCGCCGAGGTGGTTAAAAAGCTCCGCGGTGGCAAGGCTCCGGGGGTGGATGAGATTCGCCCGGAGTTCCTTAGGGCTCTGGATGTTGTAGGGTTGTGTTGGCTTACGCGACTCTGCAATATCGCGTGGACATCGGGGGCAGTTCCCTTGGATTGGCAGACTGGGGTGGTGGTTCCCCTATTTAAAAAGGGGGACCGTAGGGTGTGTTCCAACTATAGGGGGATCACACTCTTAAGCCTCCCTGGTAAGGTCTATTCAGGGGTTCTGGAGAGGAGGGTCCGTCGGATAGTCGAACCTCGGATTCAGGAGGAGCAGTGTGGTTTTCGTCCTGGTCGTGGAACACTGGACCAGCTCTACACCCTCAGCAGGGTCCTGGAGGGTGCGTGGGAGTTTGCCCAACCAGTTTACATGTGTTTTGTGGACTTGGAGAAGGCATTCGACCGCGTCCCTCGGGGGGTTCTGTGGGGGGTACTCCGGGAGTATGGGGTACCAGGCCCTTTGATAAGGGCTGTTAGGTCCCTGTACGACCGGTGTCAGAGCTTGGTCCGCATTGCCGGCAGTAAGTCAGGCTCGTTTCCGGTGAGAGTTGGACTCCGCCAAGGTTGCCCTTTGTCACCGATTCTGTTCATAACTTTTATGGACAGAATTTCTAGGCGCAGCCAAGGTGTTGAGAGGATCCGTTTTGGTGACCTTAGAATCGCTTCTCTGTTTTTTGCAGATGATGTGGTCCTACTGGCTTCATCAGTTCGTGATTTACAACTTTCACTGGAGCGGTTTGCAGCCGAGTGTGATGCGGCCGGGATGAGGATCAGTTCCTCCAAATCCGAGGCCATGGTCTTGAGCCGGAAAAGGGTAGCATGCCCTCTCCGGGTCGGGGAGGAGGTCCTGCCCCAAGTGGAGGAGTTTAAGTATCTCGGGATCTTGTTCACGAATGAGGGAAAACTGGAGCGTGAGATCGATAGGCGGATAGGTGCAGCGTCCGCAGTGAAGCGGGCGCTGTACCGGTCTGTCGTGGTGAAGAGAGAGCTGAGTCAAAAGGCAAAGCTCTCAATTTACCGATCGATCTACGTTCCCACCCTCATCTATGGTCATGAGCTTTGGGTTATGACCGAAAGAACAAGATCTCGGATACAAGCGGCTGAAATGAGTTTTCTCCGCAGGGTGGCTGGACTCTCCCTTAGAGATAGGGTGAGAAGCTCAGTCATCCGGGAGGGACTCGGAGTAGAGCCGCTGCTTCTCCACATCGAGAGGAGCCAGTTGAGGTGGCTCGGGCATCTGGTTAGGATGCCTCCTGGACGCCTCCCTGGTGAGGTGTTCCGGGCACGTCCCACCGGGAGGAGACCCAGAGGAAGACCCAGGACGCGCTGGAGGGACTATGTTTCTCGGCTGGCCTGGGAACGCCTTGGGATTCCCCCGGAGGAACTGCTCCAAGTGGCTGGGGAGAGGGAAGTCTGGGCCTCCCTACTTAGGCTGCTACCCCCGCGACCCGACCCCGGATAAGCGGAAGAAGATGGATGGATGGATGGACAATAAAAATCAACCTTATGAACTAATCGAATGGCTCTTTTCTGTAATGTGCATAATGGTTGGAGCGAGGTTTTGTAAGTGTTGCCCCAAACTTCCACACAGTAATTTAGATATGGCAAAATAAGTGAGCAGTAAATAATATGAAGAGCAGAATAATTTAAAAATTTCTAGCATTAGAGAGAACAGCTACACTTCTTGCTATTTTAGATTGAACATACTTAATATGAGGTTTCCAACAGATCTTATTATGAATCAATACTCCCAAAAACCGAATTTCCGTCACTTTCTCCAATATCACATTATCAATTTTTATTTGTGACTCACTATGCCCGTTACAATTCCCGAATAACATAAACTTGGTTTTATCTAAATTTAGAGATAATTTATTAATATCAAACCACTTTTTCAATTTACATAACTCTAAATTAATTTCTATCAAAAGCTGCCGTAAATTTTCACCTGTACAAAAAATATTTGTGTCATCTGCAAATAAAACAAAAGTAAACAATTTAGAGACCTTACATATGTCATTTATGTATAAATTAAACAACTTTGGCCCCAATACTGAACCCTGTGGGACACCACAAACAATGTCCAAGCACGAGGACTGGAAATCACCTATTTGCACAAATTGTTGCCTGTTACTAAGATAATTTTTCAACCAGTGCAAAACTACTCCTCTCAAACCATAGCACTCTAGTTTCTTAATTAGTATTTCATGATCAATTGTGTCAAATGCTTTTTTTAGGTCGATAAATATCCCAACAGCTGGTTTCTTTTTGTCTAGTGCATTGGTCACTTCTTCTATTAATTGAATAACTGCCATCGCTGTAGATCTCTGTGACCTAAATCCATACTGATTCTCTGAGAGTAGTTTGTATTTATTAACAAATCTATCCAATCTAGTAACGAATATCTTTTCCAAAATTTTGGAGAACTGTGGAAGTAATGATACAGGTCTGTAATTTGTGAAATGATGTCTATTTCCAGATTTATATATTGGGATGACTTTTGCAATTTTCATTTTTTGTGGAAATATACCTGTTTGAATTGACAGATTACAAATATATGTTAGTGGCTGAATAATTTCCTCAATCACCTTCTTTATTATTATTATATCAATGCCATCACAGTCAGTTGACCTTTTATTTTTACATTTATTAACTATGTCTATAATTTCTTTACCTTCCACTGCTGAGATAAACATGGAATCTGGATTTCTACTAATTAAATTGTCATTTAGTGTTTCATTTACTGTGGCTTGCGGAATTTCATCAGCCAATTTAGGCCCCACACTAACAAAATATTTATTGAAATGATGAACTATCTCTTCTATATTATTAAAGTGTTTATCATTGTTTGTAAAGTGTTGAGGAAAGGTAGTATGCCAGGATGTTTTTCTAATGACACTATTTAAAATATTCCAGATACCTTTAATATTACTTTTATTTCTCTCCATCTGTTTGCTATAATAATCTTGTTTTGATGTCCGTAAGATAGTGGTTAATTTATTCTTATATTTCTTGTATTTATTTTCAGCCTCAATTGATCTATGCTTTATAAAGTCTCTGTATAGTTTGTTCTTTTTCTTACAGGCATTTTGTAGTCCCTTTGTGATCCATGGAGTTTCTGAGTATTTATTTTTATGAATAAACTTTATAATGGGACAATTTTTATCATATAATGATTTAAAAATATTGAGAAAATTATCATATGCTTTATCCATTTCAAATGTTTTCAATACAGACTCCCAATTTTGTTTAGATAAGTCATCTTTAAATGCTTTTATAGATTCTTCAGTTCTTAATCTTTTAGATATTGGATTATTCTTGCACTTTTCTTTCCTGTGGCAGTTGTCACAAACAACAAAAACAGGTAAATGATCACTTATATCATTAACTAATAATCCACTTATTGTATTATTATGTATCACATTTGTAAAAATATTATCTATTAATGTTGCGCTGCCAGATGTGATTCTGGTAGGTCTTGTAATTTGAGGGAAAAGGCTCAGACTGCATGTAGTATTAATAAACTCTTCGGTCGATTTGTGATTGTTTACATTCAGCAGATCAATATTGAAGTCCCCACAGATAAAATAGTTCTTTGTTGTCGTATTTGTATAGGTTTTCTCAAACCATTCTGTAAATAGGTCCATATTAGAACCAGGAGTCCTATATATGCAGCTTACAATTACATTTTTATTTTTTTCCATATATATTTCAACTGTTATGCACTCAAAGTGATCCTTAACCACATTAGACATGTTTTCATTTATACTATATCTAAGACTGCTGTTCACATATACAGCTACTCCTCCACCAATTTTTCCCTCTCTATTAATATAATTAAATTCATAACCATCTAGTTCAAAATCAGCTCTCTTCTCATAATTAAGCCAGGTTTCAGAGATTGTTATGACACTGAAAGGTTGATTAAACTGGCTTAAACAATCTTTGATGTGGCAAAAATTGGCATATAAGCTTCTACTATTAAAATGTATTATGGAAAATTTGTTGTTTTTTCTTTCTTAAAAGCATAAAAGAGTAAATATTAGTCAGACTGTAGCTGACTCTAAGAATCGTGAATGTGTGAAAAACAAACATTATTCAAATCAAAAGTAACTTTAAAGAAAATGGTTCACGGTGAGTCTGGTAGACAACCTTAAGGTCAGAAGTCATAGTCAGGGGAGTGCATCTTTATGCTACATATCCCTAGGAGTTGATGCCAGTCCAGATGGCTATCACGTCACTACAAACCAAATCCATGAGTCCTTAGAAGAAACTTCAAGGGGGTCAGCATTGACACCCTAGTAACTATTGTGGACTAAGTCTTGATGAACAAAGTTGTGAGGTGTCCAATGACACCCTCCTACGGCAATGAAGACAAATGAATTACCGTATATTCCAATGAGAAAGCTTATTCTTTGAAAAGTTCAAACCAGTCAAAGTCATGCGCCGTCCTTGGTAGCACTGAGTGGAAAACAATGATCCAGTTGTGTGAGCAATAGATCCAATGTGGAAACACTCGATCCAAAGCGAAACCAAACAAAGATCCTGTCAGCAAAGCAAACAGTCAACACCTTAGTGTTCCAAGCAAGAGTCAAAATGAAGGTACATGTATCCAGTGATAGGTGCAACCAGTTGGCACCGTGGAATGAAGATGGTGGAGTATTCCCAGTGAATACAGAAGTGTGGTCAGCTTTTGAAAAAACAAAAACAAAAAAAACCTGTTCTTCTTTAGATAAGTTTGTTCCATTTTGAGAGATGTCGCCTTGTGGTGTGTCAAAATGGCCCAGGCTAGCACTGTATTAAGTTTTGTACTTTACATGTGTGTAAAATCTTCTTTCTTCCTTCAGCTGCTCCCTTCTTCAGGGGTCGCCACAGCAAACTAACTCACATGAGCCCCTTTCATAAGTCAAATCCGCACAATTGCCGCACAGACCAGTCCGGCTTTAATCCTCCCCGGGTCATTCATAAGACTACAGTTGAAGGCGGGCAGGTCCCGCTCACATAAACGTGTTCAGAAATGAAGCCGCAGCGCAGATCCAAAAGAGGCGTGGAGCAGAACTCAGCTGAGCATGAACTGGACCGCAGCATATTTTTTGTGGGACAGACGTCAGACGTTTACAAGTTGTTGTTTTGTGCCATTTTTAATATTTCCTCAGTAATAAATCTACTGTCTCCCTCCAGCGTGCGCGCACACACAGCTTCTCCGCTGCAGAGAGAGAGAGAGGAGAAAAAAAAGAGCGAAAATAACTTTTACAAGTTGTCGTTTTGTGTCATTTTTAACATTTCCTCAGTAATAAATCTACTGTCTCCCTCCAACACGCGCGCACACACACCTCCTCCGATGCTCAGAGAGAGAGAGAGAGAGAGAGGAAAAAAAAGAGCGAAAATAACTTTTACAAGTTGTCGTTTTGTGCCATTTTTAATATTTCCTCAGTAATAAATCTACTGTCTCCCTCCAACACGCGCGCACACACACAGCTTCTCCGCTGCAGAGAGAGAGAGAGAGAGAGGAAAAAAAGAGCGAAAATAACTTTTACAAGTTGTCGTTTTGTGTCATTTTTAATATTTCCTCAGTAATAAATCTACTGTCTCCCTCCAGCGTGCGCGCACACACAGCTTCTCCGCTGCAGAGAGAGAGAGAGAGAGAGAGAGAGAGGAAAAAAAAGAGCGAAAATAACTTTTACAAGTTGTCGTTTTGTGTCATTTTTAACATTTCCTCAGTAATAAATCTACTGTCTCCCTCCAACACGCGCGCACACACACCTCCTCCGCTGCTCAGAGAGAGAGAGAGAGAGAGAGGGGAAAAAAAAGAGCGAAAATAACTTTTACAAGTTGTCGTTTTGTGCCATTTTTAATATTTCCTCAGTAATAAATCTACTGTCTCCCTCCAGCGCGCGCACACACACAGCTTCTCCGCTGCAGAGAGAGAGAGAGAGAGAGGAAAAAAAGCGCGAAAATAACTTTTACAAGTTGTCGTTTTGTGTCATTTTTAATATTTCCTCAGTAATAAATCTACTGTCTCCCTCCAGCGTTTGCGCACACACACCTCCTCCGCTGCTCAGAGAGAGAGAGAGAGAGAGAGAGAGAGAGGAAAAAAAAGAGCGAAAATAACTTTTACAAGTTGTCGTTTTGTGTCATTTTTAACATTTCCTCAGTAATAAATCTACTGTCTCCCTCCAACACGCGCGCACACACACCTCCTCCGCTGCTCAGAGAGAGAGAGAGAGAGGGAAAAAATGAGCGAAACTAACTTTTACAAGTTGTCGTTTTGTGTCATTTTTAATATTTCCTCAGTAATAAATCTACTGTCTCCCTCCAGCGCGCACACACACACAGCTCCTCTGCTGCTCAGAGAGAGAGAGAGAGAGAGAGAGAGAGAGAGAAGAGCGAAACTAACTTTTACAAGTTGCTGTTTCGTGTCATTTTTAATATTCCCTTGTTAATAAATCTGCTTGTTGATTAATCCTGCGGTCGCTCACTGATATCATCATATTCTGAGCGCGGATCCGCGGGTTGCATTCACAAGTGGGTCTGCCCGGCTCGGGTCCGGATCTGACACTACCTCTGCTGGCGGATCAGGGGCGCATCAGAGGCGAGTAAAATTTACTCGGCAATCCGCCTTCGTGTTTTTTCTGAATGCTCGTTGGAGGACCGAACACGCATCAGGCTCGGACTGAGCTGTCTTAAAGGGGCTATGAAGATTTGGCAATTGAATTAACAGTGGATTCCCTTCCTGATACAACCACAGACCAACCTACCACAGCCCTCTGTGTGGAGCAAATAACTGCCATCTAGGGCACCCGAAAATGGCAATCAATCACATCTCCAGAGCCTCAGACCTTGTACTCTCTAACAGTGTCCAATGTTCCAGCAGAGAAGAACACTTCAGCAGTCCTTCATTACAGGAAGAGGCCACAGCTGCTGCTCTTGGTGTCACCCTGCCACTCAGGACGCTGCAAAAGGAAAAACACTGGAATCACACTCATACACAATTTTATAATACAACATGTAACAAAAATGACCTTAACACTCGTGACTGCCCATCTTTCATGGCAGCAGGTTGTTAAAACCTTCTAAAATTATTTTAGTATTTGACATTTGTTTCCACTTGCTCATCTCTGCAAAGTTAAAAAATGCTAGACAAGATAGAACTTTATTGATCCTGCAGGAAATTGTTCATACATGCAGGGTTCGTAATAATTTTATTTTGTATGGTTATTATTATTTTTATTATTTATATGAACACTATTTATGGTTTTTCTAACGGCTGTCCAACAAGATTATAAACAGAATAATGCTGATTAAAATGAATGTAAATCCACTGTAAGGCTCTGTAGGGATCCCCAGAGCCACTGAAGTACTAAAATTTTTAACAGCCCACGTAATTTGTGTCTCAAATAGGGGCGGCCGTGGCACAGTGGTAATGGCAGTCGACCCCCGATCGGAAGGTTGGAGGTTCGAATCCCGCGTCCGCTCACCATGTGTCGTTGTGTCCCTGGGCAAGACACTTAACCCTGAGTTGCTCCCGGTAGGTCTTGATGGCGCCTTGCAAGGCAGGCTACTACTATCCCGGTGTATGAATGTGTGTATGAATGGGTGGATGGTTGGTATTGTAAAGCGCTTTGGGGCTCCTCACAGGGGGCTGGAAAGCGCTATATAAATAAGCTCCATTTACCATTTACCATTCACATGGCTCTCCCACCTGCAGCTCATAACAGCTGTCCTGCACAGCAAATGATGGATGCCATTGCGTTTAAAGAAAGTCTCTTCATGCTGTCAGCCCTACTGGGGACATCAGGTAAAAACTGTGGACTTAAACTTGAAGTGGTTTTATGTCTTTGCAGTTTGAGATTCAATAAATGATGTAAGAAGGCATCTGCCATCTGAAGCCTCAATGTTTTTGTTTGTTTTTCTCACAGGTTATGTTGATGGGAGGGATGTGACTCAAACCCCCATGCTGTGGAAACATCAGGGTCACAATGCAATGATGGAGTGTCAGCACACCAAAGACAGTACTCAAAAGTCAAAGTCAACTTTATTGTCAGAACTGCAATATGTACAGGACATACACAGGATTGAAATTGCGTTTCTCTCAGTCCCTCGGTGCAACAGTAACCATCTAAACACTAAACACTAAAACATTTAATAAACATAAGCATAAAATAGTAAAAGTGTAACACTGTCCTGAGTTTTTTCATAGTAGTATAAAAGTATGAAAATTTACACCAACACTGAAACACCAAACACCCCTAAAACACCAAACACCCAATGAACATAAGCATAAAATGAAATAATAAAAGTGTAATACTGTCCTGAGTTTTTTCATAGTAGTATAAAAAGTATAAAAAGTATATCTATAAAATAAACTGAAGGTTCTAGCATTGACATTTGCAAAGAGTGGCACAGCAGCATATGAGTTAATGTACACAGTATATGTATGAGGTAGTTGATGTTGGTATAGAGG
>JBBPBX010003640.1:70597-81279 GCA_038048925.1 Garcialebias charrua
ATACTGTACAGTCGTCTGCCTATGTGTCCCTATGATGGACTTTGGACCTGTCCAGGGTGTCCACTGCCACTCATAGAGTTTCTCTTGGAGGTAGACACCAGCTCATTTGACCTTGGCAGGGTGGTGTGTAAAAGGAAAGGGATGGATGTTGGTGACTGGATGAGAGACTGGTAGCTGGAGACCCTGGGTAAGGAGATCTGCATGCATTTGGTCCATGGGAGGAAACCAGCGTTCCCGGAGAAAACGCACGCATTTACGGAGAGAATATGCAACTCCACCCAGAAAGGTCCCCGGCTGGGATTTGATCTGGACAATCACTGAGGTGGCAGCTCTACCAACTGTGCCGCCCCGCAAAATGAGGTTTATTACAGAAAAGTAAACTGGACCGAGAAATTGCCAATTCCCCCTTCGTGAAGAATCAGAGAGTATTTGTCTCCAAAACCTACGTCCCCCAGACTTGCTGCTTCATAACCGTCATATCAGTGTTTGACGAGGTCCCGAGCAAAACAACTACAAATTTGACTTGTTAAAAAGACTGGTTCAAGTCACATCCACACTTTCCTAGGACATCAGTTCATGCACACATTTCCTGCAGATAAGCATCCTTATGGTCCACTGGACTATGTCTGGGTTCCTCCTTAAGGAGGATGAGGAGGAACCCAGCCCAGTGCTCATTCCGTATGTTGCAGGAATTTTAGAGAAACTTGAGCCGTTTATTTTAGGGATGCACAATATTGGATTTTTGCTGATATCCGATATACCGATATGTTAAAACTTATTTGGCCGATAACTGATGCCGATACCGATAATTTATATACGGTCCTTTGTCAGAACATAGCCCTCTTATTTAGGCTTATTTGCTACAAAAATTGTGCAACAGCTGTAAGAGCTGGTGACATACTGTATATTCAGTAACAGCCATATGATATGCATAACACTTTAACTTATATTAAATGAAAAGTGTTAAATGTTATTTATTAGCATTAGCCACCTGTGATGCTGTCTCACTTGTGGAGGCTTGTTCCAGGTTCCTAGCTGCAGTGTGGGATCCTCTGCACTCCAGTGCATGAAGGACAGACTTTTTAAGTTCAAAGTCTTTATCCATTGTGCCGTAAGACTAATCATGCTAACAGGGCTAACACGACGTCCAAATGTCTGTGGTAAAACTCACCCAACAAATCGTGCTATCAGCTATTAGCTTCTCAATGAATCTGGAAATAACGGCTTGTAAATTGGGTAACGTTACGTTGGAAAAATATCTCCGACTGAGTACGATGTAGCGAGGCTCAACGTAGTCCATAAATCTTCAGAATCCGACATCCTCACCAACGAAAAATAAAACTTCCACACTGCCGGCATTTTGAATTTTCCAGACTCCTCTGTGAGATTGGGTGACGTCATCACGTTGCGCTGCCACTACAGGCAAAAACAGCACCTTTTATATCGGCAAGCTATTTTAATGGAATGGCTGATGTCCGATATTGAAATGTAACGCTAATATCGACCGATACTGATACCATGCCGATAATATCGTGCATCTCTAGTTTATTTTCTAAATATGACGTCCCAGTGGCTTTTAAACCCCAAAATACATTACGGCAAAGACTGGTTCATCCGAAAGATCCAGTCCCCCGGCACAAACAGAGTAATATTGTGTATGCTGTTCAGTGTCAGGAGGGCTGTGGCCAGTCATACATCAGGGAAACTAAACAGCCACTGGCCAAAAGGATGGACCAGCACAGAAGATCAACATCATCAGGTCAGGACTGTAACGATTGCGGCTATACCCAGATATAAGGACTGATGAGGACAGCGACCAAGACTCAGAATGGATTTACAGTGTTTATTTACAAGTGGTAAATTATGCGGTGAGCAAGGGAGGAGGCTGGAACACTGAAGAGCAAAGAGATGATTAGAGTCCTTGTAGTCAAGGGTGATAATGTTTTTGCTGATCTTTTTTACGATGGAGGTCGGGGTCAGACGGGGAGAGGGCTGACCCAAATGGTTCCAGGCGAAGGAGGTGTACGTCTGAACAATGGCAGGCATTTGGCAAGTGGGAAGAAGGCATGGAGGCAACTGAAGAGGAACAGAGGAGCTTGAGGTTCACAAGAGGAGGATTCAGGAAACAGGACATGTAGGGTTAATCACTGGAGGCACGGAGAAAATACAAAATCATTAATATTTGGTTTTAGACATGAGTAAAAGGCTAGAACAAGATTACCGTCTGCAGGTAATGCTCCAATAACAATCAGTTGTTAGGTTTTTGTCCTCCTTTATCATGTGAACAGCTAGTTCTGGATGTCAACAACAAACTGGTTGATCCACTAGGAGAAGGTGATATTTATAAGACTGAGTTTGTTGCAGCTCCTCAGACTGAAGAAGTATTTTGGATAAAAGATGAAACGTCTCAACAAGCTGAATCCATCCAGAGGACTTGATTTGACTTTTTTTTTTCTACCTGGATTACTGAGCATCATCAGGATAAAAAGTTTATTTCAAACTCATGTTTGTGTTCAAGTCTCTGTAAGTTTGAACTGCCACGGATGCCACAATAAAAAACTACAAACCAAAAGGCAGGTAGTTTGTAGCAGCTGCTTTGTGGTTTAAACATGTTTTATCAGACGAGTTCAGCACTGTGGGTTTAACTATCATTTCTGGGTGTGTGTGTGTTCATTTGTTGGTCTTTTTTTTAGTTAAGGAGCTCATTTGATTTTTAATTTTTTTTTTTTATTTGTCCTTTGTGCACCTCACAGGAGAGATATATTTATTTATTTATTTTATTTATTTATTTATTTATTTTTATTTATTCATTTTATAATAATGAGATACAACAATTAACATACTGTATATGTAATTAGAAAAAAATAAAAAAAACACAAAGAAAGGTAGCAGATGAAGAAAAAAATCTTATTAAATCTGCTCCTTATTTATCTAATAACAATTCAACCAAAAATTTTCTGTAACTCAAACGAGCAATGATCTTATGGATCCTCTTCACAAACTTTCTGCTTTGGCCTGATTCTAAAACTGTCAGGATGAAAACTTCAGGCAAAGGAAAAAGCTGAAAAGTTGAAATATTAGCAAAATATAGTTTCTTCAGTTTGCGCAACATTTAAGGGAACCTTCTCCTTATTTAAAGATGGACTTCAGACTTTGAAAACAAGCCAAAGCTGCTGAAATTGTTCAGGTTTCATCTTTTTTTTAAATCAAGAGTTTGGCCCCAGTGATGCTTGAACACGCTGAAGGTTGGATACATCCCCACAACGTGACGTCACACGACTCTCCAGCTGCAGCTCGCATCTGTCCTCCATTTACATGATGGACGTCCTCGCCTCTAAACGAAGACTTTTCACTCTGGCGGTCCTGCTCTGCGTTTCAGGTAATTTCAAGAAATCAACAGTGGACTCAGGTTAAATTAAGATTAGGGTCAGATGAGTCTGTGTTGGAGCTACTTTTTTTGTTGTTGTTGTCATCAGACATGTACACATTGTATTTTCTTCTGCTCGTGGACAGATACCGGTAGTTTTTCTGTTTTTGACCCGTGCAGCTCTGTCTGATGGGAGCAGTGTGACTCAGAGTCCTCTGCTGTGGACGAACCAGGACGAGTCTGCAACAATGTCCTGTGAACACACTTTGGGCTCAACATACTGGCAGATGTACTGGTACCAACAGCTGCCAGGAAAAACAATGAAACAGATAGTTTTAACGACTACAACCCCCCCACACCAGTATGAAGAAGGCTTCTCTGAGGACAAGTTTCCAGCAGAGAAGAAAGAAGCTCAGACTGGATCTCTGACGGTGAAGGATCTGCAGCCTGAAGACAGCGGCGTGTATTTCTGTGCTGTGAGCCAACACAGTGGTGCAGGAGACTTGAAGAGCTGCACAAAAACACAACTGATGCTGTGGTTAGATAATCATTTATCTACAGGGGGAGCTGCAGATCCACAGCAAAGGAAAGAACATTTCATTTACTGTTTTTCACTGATCACATCAGATTTACCAGTGAAAAGTTGACTTTTATTTAAATAAACAGACAGATCTTTAGAAAACAAGTAAAAACAACTTCTTATATTCTGGTTTTGATATTTTTCACTGCCTTTATCAGTCTTAAGAGAATCCATGCATTGGTTTTCTTTACTGCTTTTTCCTTTTAAGATCCATCTTTGGGCAGCTCTGGTGACTCACAGTGAGAAGGTCTTGGGTTCGATCCCTGGTTTGGACCTGGGACCTTTCAGTGTGGACTTTCCTCGTGAGTTTCCTCCCATAGACCAAAACCTGCATGTTGGACTACCTTCAGGCCCGGGCCTCCCTCAACAAGAGATTTAGATCTTCGTGGGTCTGGTCAGATAAAAGTTTATGTCCTGAAGTCACTGCAACAGGCGGAGGACACCTTGGACAGGTCTCCATTCCATCACAGGGACACCTGCTCCAGTCCATCACATGGACACCTTGGACATGTCTCCAGTCCATCACATGGACACCTTGGACAGGTCTCCAGTCCATCACAGGGACACCTGCTCCAGTCCATCACATGGACACCTTGGACATGTCTCCAGTCCATCACAGGGACACCTGGACAGATCTCCAGTTCATCAAGGAGAGAGATGGAAACTGGTGCACCTGGACAAAAGGCACATGTGTAGGGTTTCTGGTTGTAGAAGACAACGGTTGCTTCGTTTTTAACATAACATTGTTTATTGTGCTGTCCTTGTTCAAATAAATTTGAATGAATGAATGAATGGGTCTGGTCCTTCATGTCGTGTTTTCCCTCATGTGTACCAGCCCCTCCTCCTCCTGTTATCCAGCACTGTCACACCTGTCTTTAATCCCAATCACTGCAGGTGTCTGTCATTTCACCCTCATCTGTGTTAGTATTCAGCCCTGTGGTGTCATGTCAGTGTCTTTGGATTGTCCTGTAATAGGCTTTCATGTTCGTCTTCCTTCCGTGTTTCCTCCATCTAGTAAGCTTGCTGCACAGCCAGCTGTTTATTTTGTTCCTTTGTTTAAATAAATGATTTTACTTAATTTTACTGGAGTCTCATCGTCATCCTGCACATGAGTTCACCCGCACGGAAACAGTCGATCGTGTCAACATGTGCACAGCATGTAAACTTTGTCCAGAAAGGCTGGGAGGTGAACCTGTGACCTGCTCACTGTGATGCCGGGTACCCACCAAACGCGTTTCGGGCAGCGGAAGCGGCTGGTTTACAATGAAAATCTATGCTGAGGCGCGTCGAGGCGCGTCGAATCGTGAAGCGGCGTGTTTTGAGCGTTTCAAGCGGCGCGGCAGCGCGCGGCAGTTCTTTTCTGCGCACGCGACGCGTCCAAAGCCAGCGAACGCGTCGAGCAGCCAAAGTTCAAATATTCAAACTTTGGCTGCTCGACGCCTCGCAGCAACCAATCAGAGACTCTGCTATGTGATGACGCAAAGACTACGGGATGGAGGTAGGTGGGCACGCACCGCGTGACGTATTAAAGAATGGACGAAAAACACCACAGCCACACTGTAAGATCTAATTAGTTCACCTTACTTAAAAAAAGTACGCAAAGTCGTTGCCTCAAAAAAATTAAGCAAAGTAGTCTTAAGATTAGTGAGTAAGAAAAGCTAATCTTTTTTAAGTTTGCAGTACTAAATCAAGTAGTACAACTAATACAAAAAAAATAAGTTCAGATAACTCATTAGCCATGCTTAGTGTTAACTTATTTTTTTTAATTTGTGTGGACTGATGTAAATTTAACCCCACTTAGAATTAGTGAGTAAGAAAAGCTAATCTTTTTTAAGTTTGCAGTACTAAATCAAGTAGTACAACTAATACAAAAAAAATAAGTTCAGATAACTCATTAGCCATGCTTGGTGTTAACTTATTTTTTTTAATTTGTGTGGACTGATGTAAATTTAACCCCACTTAGAATTACTAAATACCTACAACTTACTACCAAATCATTTTTAAACATTAATTTTACAGTTTTGTTCTACATAAGAAGACCCTTTCCTGCATTTCTTACCTCTAATAAATGTTTTTAGTACATCAACAACTGGCTAAATTAACTGGGAAATATCAAACAAAAAACTAATTTAAACTGGTAAAACCACAGTAAAATTTTGTATGTAAAATAAAGGATATTTTGTGTATTTTGTTCATCGCTAATAATAATCAAATTAAATGGTAAGTTACTTTTTAAACCCGCTAACTGACTACCAGTACTACTACTGTCATTACAAAACATGCAAAATGTAACATCATGGAATGAGAGGTACATATCACTTTCGAAAAATTTATTGTCACCATTTTTAAACAATTCAGCAACTCTGACTTAATCCACAATCAAAAACTGAAGATTAGCCTCTTTTAGTCAAGACAGTTTTCAATTAACAAAATGTACCAAATGCCAGGCAAAAAGCTTAAAATAAATTAAATGTAAATGTTTACATTTTTAGCAGTTGTCTTAATACAGGTAGTCCCCGATTTACGAGCGAGATCCGTTACAACGAGGCGCTCGTAAACCGGAAATCTCGTAATTTGGAACGGTTGCCATGTCTCTCGTAAGTCCGGAATTTCGCTCGTAAATTGGAACGGTTTCGCTAGCGCGACTACAAACACTCGTTTTTCATCAAAAAACTGCTTATGAGTGCATAAAAATGATCGGAAACGTGTGTCCACATGTTTAGCTAACGAACTGTGGTGAAAAAACACATGAAAACTCAGTATTTTTTGCGTTTTTTCCAAAAATTCGCCAGCTCGTAAGTCTGGAACCTCGTAGATCAGAGCGCTCGTAAATCGGGGACTACCTGTACAGTACTTTAAACAAAAAATGTGGAAATGTGGAAGTTTAGGCAAAAATGTGCAATACGTCAACCGTCCACAAAGCAACAACTTGTAGTACCGGTACCTTTTCTCCAACAGAACAGTCCAAAAACTTGCGGTTTTTCAATGAACAGTCCACAGAGCAGAAACTTCAAATATTTTTTTCCTGCTAAAAGTCCACAAAACAAAAACTTGCAGTGCTTCTTCAATGAACAGTCCACAGAGCAGAAACGTCAAATATTTTTTTCCTGCTAACAGTCCACAAAACAAAAACTTGCAGTGCTTCTTCAATGAACAGTCCACAGAGCAGAAACTTCAAATGTTTTTTTCCTGCTAACAGTCCAAAAAGCAAAAACTTGCAGTGCTTCTTCAATGAACAGTCCACAGAGCAGAAACTTCAAATGTTTTTTTCCTGCTAACAGTCCAAAAACAAAAACTTGCAGTGCTTCTTCAATGAACAGTCCACAGAGCAGAAACTTCAATTTTTTTTTCCTGCTAACAGTCCAAAAAGCAAAAACTTGCAGTACCTCTTCATTGAACAAGTTAGAGTCCACAGAGAGAGTCCTTATTTAGGTGTCACACCACTCGTGATCGGTGAGTTCCTGTATCAGGGTGAGGACTCGGGGGTTCAGGTTGAGACGACGCTTTGAGTGTTTGTTCTCCACTTTGGTTCCCTTTTCTGGATTTATCCGAAAAAAAAACACCTGTTAAAAGAAAAGACGACCATTATAATTATTTTGACGTTTCAGTAAAGTAAAATACATATTTAAAAAAGCTAAGTCTGGTCCTCTGGACATTCAAAAAACAAAACAAAACAAAAAAGTAGAAATGTTTCGTCTTTCGTCTGAAAGACTTCCTCAGTCTGAGCTGCTGTATTCAGCTTAGTCTTATAAATAGCACCCTCTCAGTGGATCAACCAGTTTTCTGTTTTTACATACATGCATTTACACGTACATGCATGTACACGTATGCACACGTACATGCATGTACACGTATGCACACGTACATGCATGTACACGTATGCACACGTACATGCATGTACACGTACATGCATGTACACGTACATGCATGTACACGTATGTACACGTACTAGTATGTACACGTACATGTATGTACACGTACATGTATGTACACGTACATGTATGTACACGTACTGGTATGTACATGTATGTACACGTACTAGTATGTACACGTACTAGTATGTACACGTACATGTATATACACGTACTGGTATGTACAGTACATGTATGTACATGTATGTACACGTACCGGTATGTACATGTATGTACACGTACATACACGTACATGTATGTACACGTACATGTATGTACATGTATGTACACGTACATGTATGTACACGTACCGGTATGTACATGTATGTACACGTACTAGTATGTACACGTACTAGTATGTACACGTACATGTATGTACACGTACATGTATATACACGTACTGGTATGTACAGTACATGTATGTACATGTATGTACATGTACATACACGTACATGTACGTACATGTACATACACGTACATACACGTACATGTACGTACACGTACATACACGTACATACACGTACATGTACATACACGTACATACACGTACATGTACATACACGTACATACACGTACATACACGTACATGTACATACACGTACATACACGTACATGTACGTACATGTACGTACACGTACATGTATGTACACGTACGTACACGTACACGTATGTACACGTACATGCACGTACACGTATGTACACGTACATGCACGTACACGTATGTACACGCACGTACACGTACCGGTATGTACACGCACGTACACGTACCGGTATGTACACGCACGTACACGTACCGGTATGTACACGCACGTACACGTACCGGTATGTACACGCACGTACACGTACCGGTATGTACACGCACGTACACGTACCGGTATGTACACGCACGTACACGTACCGGTATGTACACGCACGTACACGTACCGGTATGTACACGCACGTACACGTACCGGTATGTACACGCACGTACACGTACCGGTATGTACACGCACGTACACGTACCGGTATGTACACGCACGTACACGTACCGGTATGTACACGCACGTACACGTACCGGTATGTACACGCACGTACACGTACCGGTATGTACACGCACGTACACGTACCGGTATGTACATGCATGTACCGGTATGTACATGTACCGGTATGTACATGTATGTACGTATGTATGTATGCATGTATATATGTACGTGTACATGTACATGTATGTATGCAAGTATGTATGTACCGGTATGTATGTAAATGTGACAGTATTTACCTCTCCATGGCCAATGTCCATTGCTTCCAAGTCATCAACACGAGACTTCCTCACCCTGGGGCGGCCGTGGTGTAGTGGTAATGGCAGTCGACCCCTGATCGGAAGGTTGGAGGTTCGAATCCCGCATCCGCCCACCATGTGTCGTTGTGTCCCTGAGCAAGACACTTAACCCCGAGTTGCTCCCGGTAGGTCTGGATGGCGCCTTGCAAGGAAGGCTACCACTACCGGTGTATGAATGTCTGAATGAATGGGTGGATGGCTGGTACTGTAAAGCACTTTGGGGCTCCTCACAGGGGGCTGGAAAGCGCTATATAAATAAGCTCCATTTATCCTCTCCCTGCGAGATCGCTCTTCCTAGAAAACAAAACCGAGCTGTGACGGTCCACACAGACAAATGGTTTTATGGCATAACTTCACAAACAGGAAGTCTTACCCAAATTACTGTATGTCCTCCTTCTCGGTCTCCTGAAGCTGGTAGACGATTTTTGACAGCTCCTGATCCGACTCCATTTTCCCTATGATACGTTCCTTTTCTGCTTCACTCTGAGCACTCGCCAGCATGGTACAATACTGAACTGTGCGTGTGAAAAACACAAACAATTTCAAAATATTAATTATTATTATTAATAATAATATATCTCCTTCACCGTATTCATCTGAGTGTTCATCTCGTACTTTTCCAAACTGGTCTTCATCTCCTTCCTGCAAACCAGAAAAATGATTACTTTTATAATTTATTTTGAGCACAAACATCTGGATGTTCCAAAGCTTTGAGGACAAAATTTACAATAACTTTCATCAGTGAAATTCAAAGTCAGGTGAATCTTATTTTCAATGAGGGTCAGTTCGTTGTGCAGAAAGCTGAGAACAAAAAGGAATATACAGGTAGTCCCCAACTTACGAGCGCTCTTACTTACGAGGTTCCGGACTTACGAGCTGGCGAATTTTTTGGAAAAAACGCAAAAAATACCATGTTTTTCTGTGTTTTTTCACCACAGTTCGTTAGCTAAACATGTGGACACACGTTTCCGATCATTTTTATGCACTCATAAGCAGTTTTTCGATGAAAAACAAGTGTTTGTAGTCGCGCTAGCAAAACCGTTCCAACTTACGAGCGAAATTCCGGACTTACGAGACACGTGGCGGCCGTTCCAATTTACGAGATTTCCGTGTTACGAGCGCCTCGTTGTAACGGAACTCGCTCGTAAGTCGGGGACTACCTGTAACATCATGAAAAAAAACCTTTACCTCTTCATCAGATTCAAACTGCACATTCACACCATATGTTTCATCAATGCTGTCATCTGTTAATAAATGGAAATGTCTCGTCACATTAACAGGAATAAAAATCTTAAAGAGTAAACATAGCTGCACTATAGATATCTCCTAAATTTTCACAAGTTGGCATGAGTTGTCTAAAACGTTCAAGTGTGAGAGGGCCTTATGACACATTCATTCTGATGTTTAAGATGAATAGATAAATGAATAAGTCATTTAATGGTGATGGATTTTACTCACATGAAGCGTCACCAATAAAGGGAATTGTGCCTGCCATTCTTCAAGCTT
>JBBPBX010003641.1:0-69797 GCA_038048925.1 Garcialebias charrua
TGCCTTTCCCTAAACAAATCTCTCTCTGCTCTGGCTGTAACCTTGGGCCTGATAAGGCAAGTTCACTCCTCTCTTTGTTCCTGCTTTTTAAGTTCTAACTGTGCGAGAACGCTTCAGAGTTTCTGGGAGCTTCGAAAGATGATGTGAACCTTCCAAAGAGCTGAATGACCACAAGTCACGCGCTAAGGACTCGTCATCCAGCTGGGACTGATAACATGTTGTTATGGGTCCACTTCGAACAAGCGTAAGCTCAAGAACTTTGTTTATTCCTTCCTGGAATAAGTTTATCTTGAAGTCAGAGGCCTGAAGCTGACATATTCTCTGATGACCAAGCGAAAACCAGGAGACGTTGGAAAACGTAAACCAGAACCCTGCTTGAAGGTATTGTACTGGTTCCCACAAGGACCCGTGCATCTGAAAAGCTACAAGGTCTTCCCTCTTACCGGGCCGTCGTCAAAAGGTAAAGAGCTGTTTACAAAACGTACCTGGATTTTAGCAGAAGTCGGAGGAGAAGTGTCACTCTGGTATCATGCTCACGATAATTTCTTCTTAAATCTTTCCTCCTACTCTTTCCCCTCTCTATCTAAGCTGGAAACTATAATTAAGCTGAAGAGCCCACAGACTAAATATGTTAACATCCAATATTGAAGTCTGTTGTGTTAAATTTAAGTGTGCTGACGTATTAATTTGAAAGAAAGTGAAATCATGTCAATCAAGTGTAATGGTGTTAATTTAGTTGATTTATTTTAAATAAATGATAGTGTCTCTTTGACATATCAAACTAAGTCAATGTCCATTGTCACTTAATGGCTCTGTTTATTTATCCATCATAAAGATCACAGAAATATTGGGTAAACTGAAAAAGAACAGAATCCGTGAATTTACTATTCAATCTGAATAAGTAAATTAATTAAGGTAAAGAGGTCAGTATTAATATTGACCTCCTCATAATTCTTACATCTGGTGGCCCTCGTACGTGGTTCTGAAAGTTTATTGATATATCTGTGATCTCTCATGAACTTGAAACGTTATGTTGGCATGATTATTCCAATTTTTGGACTCTGAAGGTGATAATTTTTGGCTGAGGTGTTCAAGACAGGCAGATTCTGCATTGTTTTTATCATTTGAAGCTGAGAGATTGTTATTGTTCAACTCCTTAACACGCTGTTGGAAGCTTTTAGGTGAGGTTTTTGTCAGCCCGTGGTCTGTGGGGTTCTGGTCCTGTTCGGTCCAGTTCACACAGACTCCTGTACAAAGCTTTGTTTGACCGCCGAGTCAAAAGCCTGAAAGCTACTTTAACATCTACAAGATTGCTGTGTGTGGTATTTTTGCAAGTTAGCGCAGGTCGAAAAGGCATATTACTGTTAGAACGTGTCGGCTGGGTTCTGTCAGACCCGTTTCCTGCTCCATTGAAAAGTGGACCGGAACCGACCTTGAAGTGGCTCCGAGCGAGTCCGTGTTTGTTCTGCAGCTGAAGTGCTGGGTTACTGAATGTAGCTAAGTCGTGCCTGTTTTAATTGTGATTGCCACGTTTCAGAATTTTGGGAAGTTAACTTAAAGCGTTTGAGTTGTTTAAGAGTCTAGAGTTGCGTGCTAAGCTAACGTTACATAGACGTGTCCTACACGTTGTTTATGAGCTGTGATTGGATGAACGAGAGCTGTGAGCTGTCAATCACTCGTGGCGAGCGCTGATTCGCTGTAGTGGGAACGCACGCCGTTGCGACCAACCCACTTTGTCGTCATTTCCGGTACTTCATTGGTCGAAGTTAAGAAAACTACATTCACCATGAATGCATGAGTGATACACTGCATACGCTGTGATTGATTGGTTGACGTCACGTATCTGTTTAGCGAGCTCCGCCTCGCTCAACAGCAGTGGAGCTGGTGACGCGCTGCGTCGACCCGCCTATTTGTGTCGTCATTTCCTGGTGCATTGCGGGTGACAAGCAGTTCACACGCTGACAGAACAAACTGAGTTTCACTGAGAGTTTAAACATTCATTTAAAGCCATCTAAACTGTCTAACAACATAGATTTGTCTCTGACAAGAACGTGGTTCGAGCGTTTATCACTGATACACTAGAAACTAACTCTGAAAAGGTTGTTTTTAGTTTCAAGGAATCAAGGAATCAAGGAGTTTTATTAACATTGCATCAATTTCCACCGATTACAACGTAAGTATGTATTGCAGGCATCCAGAGAGAAATGAGTGCAAAAGCTGCAGCAAAACAAAGCATATTACATGTTTTATCAACACACGATATGTTTTATCAACACACGACATGTTTATTCAACACATTGATATACTCTTAGCGCGGCCAGGCCCAATCTGTCTCCAGATGAAGGTCAAAAGCAGGAAAAACAGGCAGAAACACTGGGATTCACAGCATTGATATTAAAAAAAGATGAATCACATTTTGTCTTCAAGACACCGCGTGATTCAGTAAAAACCATATCAGAGCACATTTAGGTACAATAACAAAGGAAATACGGCAGGCAAGGAGATTGTGTCCATGATTAATTTCAGACAAACACAAAGTTCAGCAGGTGTGCAGCTGGGTGTTATCCGAAGCCTCACAGAAATCTCTGGGGAGGGGGAGGGGGGGGGCTCTTCAACTCCTCACTCTAGGAGAATGGATTCCCACAGCCCGCTTGTCAAGGACATGTGCAGAAGCCAGATAATGTTTCGTTTGTTATCCAAATAGACCACAGTGTTCTTTTCCACTGCCGCCTCCAAGTCTGTGGGTGCTGTTTCATGGCCGAAAGAAATCCAAATATGTGGTTCTGCTCTGCCCCGCTTTCATGAGCTTCCACCTGTCCCTTGATCGATCCTGGGTGGCTGCAAACAAGTCCCAAAACGGACAGCAGGTGCACGGTGGTCCACCACTGCACCAATCGTGCGATTGAGCTCATACAGCAGCTGGGATGAGGAGCCCACGACCCGGTTCAGAGAATTTTGCTGATCAGGCAGTCCCGACAGCGCTCTGATAGCCGCCGAAGCCTCCCTCAGCTTCCGATAACAAACAACTCCGGTTACGCCAAAAAACAGAGCAGTTGCTACCAATAATCCAATAATCCACAAATCCTCCACGTCTTCGACACTCAGAACGGACAGACACATGGGCTGCCACTGACCCCACGAGTCCAGCACGTATCCAGCCGCGTGTGTGTCGGAGGGACAGACAGCTTCTCCTGACACGGTCCGCTTCGTGGAAAAAATCTTATCCATTGAAGAAACAGCCCAATTGATTAATTCCATATTGGTTCGAGTGAGCGCTGAAGGGTCGCAGACGAGACGAAAAGCAAGCAGGGAGTAGGAAAAACTTAGGGAGGGAAGAGCAGAAAGATATGCGACCTGCCTGGCCGAGTGCCGGCTTTAAATACTGATTAGAAAAATCAGTTTCCTCGTGATTAAAATTAAGACTCGAAGCTGCCCCCTGTTGGTTAAAAGACGTTGACAGATGAGTTTTCTTAAAAACATCATAAAAAAGTCAGCATTTTTATGGTGAGTTACCAGCTTTTAAATTTGTTCTGTACACAAACAATAACTCCTGTTTATTTTAAATAAATTATTTAGAATAACAGAGGTACAGACAAACATTTTTGCTTATTTTAAATACGAAAGAATTTAAAATAACAAACAAAAGTACAGTTTTCACTCCAGATAACTGAATTTTTTTTTTCCTCTCTTCCTTCTCTCTGACACATCATCTTCCAGTTATCCTGTGTACATTTAAACTTTCCTGTTTATTTTCAAATAGTGAAAAGTTTAGAGTAACGAATACAGAGCATCTTTTATTTTTATTTTCACTGAAAATCCAGATAAAAGATGGCAGGCGCAGAGGGTGAGACCCCTAACACCACTGATACGGGGCAGCCTGTGCCACCTCAAGGCCACGACCCGACCAAAGCAGATTGGATCGAATGTGCCTTATTTTCACTCACAGGGCCCATCACAAACTACCATGAAGAGACACAGTTGATGGAGGAAGCAGATGTGGACAGTGCATTAAAAACTGTAACAGCTGGAACCACAACGGCTGAAAAGAAAGCAGACAGAGATAAACGTTTGGCTAAATTAAGCCTTCTGTTAAAGGCCAAGCTAGACTTTGAAACTGCTGTACGCCGGGCTGTCTCTACATCATGTTTAACAGCACAAATGGAGGTTGCCACTTTACAGCAGGAGGTAAAGAGTTTAACACAGTCGAGTATTGGCAGCGCTGAACAAACGCGTAGTCTCTACGAAGAATGCAAAGTGTTAAAAAGGGATTTTGACCAATCACAAGATGATTTGGAAAAATGTGTGGTGGAGAAGGATAAGTATTACCATCAGTACAAGTCGATTCAGGCGGATTGTGGGGAGGCACGGGACGCGCTGGAAAAATGCACGGACACCCTGGAATCATTATCACTACGGTACACAAGGCTGCAAGAGGATTATAGAAAATCACAAGACCAGCACATGATGTTACAACGTGAAAATGATGGGTTAAAAGTCCAACTGAACAGTTGTCGAATAGAGCGTGCATCAGCAATGAACAAACTCTTTGAAGAAGAGAGAAAATGTTTGAATCTCATGAGTAAACACCTTGAGAACAACCCGCCTCCGCCGCCCCCTCCCATACCTGATGACCCGCTCCCTCCTCCACCGCCCCCGCCCATGCCCGATGCACTACTCCCTCCAACACCACCGCCTAGAACACCAACACCACCGCGCCGTCCCTTAGGGCCTCTAAAACCGACAATCCCACCGGATGCACCGGTGGGTGGATCTGATAATAACCCACAAATACCTCTATCAATGGCTGAACTACGGAATATGGCGAAAAGCATTCAAACCTTCGCTCCTGGCCCAATGGGCTCACACGAAACCAAGATCTATCTCGATGACCTTGATTTCCAGCTTCAACGCTTCCCAGAAGCTACAGTTGATGATAAAATCTGTCTGATAAGGTTAACCTCGGACAGGACAGTGCATGCTTTCATGAAGCGTCAACGAGACGCAGTAATGAATGACTACAGTCTTCTCTGTGCTGCGCTGATAAAGGAGTATACTCCTTGCACGGGGCCCGATGGCATCATAGCGGCAACCGACATCAAGCAAGGTAGGAATGAGCACCCGAGGTCATATTATGACCGAATATTCCGTGCCTATTTCGGTGACAGATGCGAGCCAGAGATGGAGGAAGAGATAGGGTTTAAATATATCTTCAGCAAAAATCTTTGCCCTGACATAAGAGAGAAAGTACATGTCAGCGCAAACTATAAACGGAGGTCCATCGAAGACATAAGAGAGTGCGCGATAGATGTTTTTACAGGTCGCTCACCAAACAAGACACCCTTTGAAGTGTGTCCTGGTGAAAAGGTCAAATACCAATCGCTAGACCTTGAAGGAGCAAGAGCGCCAGCTCACTCTTTTAAGGAAGCCGAGAATAAGCAATATTTCCAACCTGACAGACCGCAAAATGAAGGTGTCCGCTGGAACAAAGACCAAAAGGGGTCCAGAGACCCTAAGTGGTACAGGCCGCATCAAGAGGAAGAACCCCATCATCAAAAAAGGGGGGCTTTCCAAAAGAAAAAGAAATATGGGTCCCAAGGTGACTCATATGGAAGAGGGCGGTCCCAGAGGGGACCCCCGAGCAATGCGCCAGATCCTGCACCTCAAACTGAACAGTCTGGGGCGAGGAAAAACCCACAGAAGTTCCAGAAAAAAGGCCCTAAACCTCTGTCCTCAGAAGAGATGGAGAACATACGTCGGTTGTTAGAAAGTTTGAAAAAAACAAACAAGGAAAACAAACCTGGAGTGATGTGTAGCACTATCATTGATAGTGACTCAGAACACACTAATAACAGCAATGCCACGATTGCTGACAGTCGCCAAGATACTGATGGTCAGGATGCTGACAATCAGGGTATAGACAGTCAACAAGACGTTGACTGTAACCATGACTTCATTGTTACAGAGTCCGAGAGCCCCTCATCGGAAAAAGGGGGGGTAAGCTCACTCACCAAAGACAATGACTCGTCACAGACCGATCACTCAGACCCATGTGTGACTGCACTACCAGTACAGGTGAATGAAATTCACACAGACAATGGTAGACGTAACACACGTCGGAAAAAACCTGATAGGTTCCTGTGTAACATTATCAGGAAGGGGCCCGCTAAGAAGGCTTACCTGTCAATCACTTTAGAAGGGGTCCTCACAGAAGAGGCCCTCCTGGATGGTGGGGCTGACATAACCATTATGTCTCCCACACTGTTGAAGGAGCTAAGGATAGCCGCTAGCGGGGTTGACAGGGAAATACCCCTCAAAGAATGTGCTGTAGTACTGCAGGGACTCTCAGAGACGAGTACAACCCTTACAGCTGTTAGGTCATGCCCAAGACAAAGACAATGATTTCAATAACCCCACAAACGACAAAGATCTCGCAAACTCACAGACTTCATGGGAAAATAAGGTCGTCCAAACACAAGATAGTAAATAAACTAAATAGTTTTAACGATATCGGTTGCGAAAAGAAACAGCTCCAACTAGAACTTAGAAACGCTAAGTCTAAAACCCACAACAAAAACTAACCTTAACAACCGTTTAAATCTGTAGGATTTAATTGACATCGGTTATAAAGCTAAGACCTGTTTTCTTGTGTGGGACACGTTGGAATCTGACGACAGAGTGAGTTTGATGTAGTGAAACGGTTGTTTTCTAGTTGCTTAATTGCTACTTTTGTTGTTATTGAAGTTTGGTATTGTTTTCTGGACACTCTCAGCTAGAAGAGGTTTTTATCAATGTTAGTTAAAGACTTAAATGGATTTAACTATGCCAACATGCAGTTTCATTTTGTTAAACCTCAGTCATTGAAGAATCAATGTAGTTTAAAGCTACTTTAGGTACCATAAACTACACTGGTCTCGTAATTTTTAATTAGGACCGATTCGATCGTTTCCATTCTAGATTACCTATTCATTTTTGATGAGTCTCGCCATAGACTTCAAAATTTATAGGGAATACCAAATCTTGCGTCGTTCGTCTAAAAGGACAACAGACATTTAGACCACACTATATTTTCTTTTCTATTTTAGTTTAACTTTAAGCTAAGTTATGAATGGAGGAATAGTTTGGAAGAAGAGGCCTTCGTTACAGAAGCCCTCCTGAATCTTCTATAGTCATAGATCCCTATATTTAACTTTTGATAAATGATCCACCCCTTAATTGGTAATTGTAGCTGATCTAAACCATGATAGCTTACAAACCAGGTGCATATAGGTAAGGCTTAATGTAAAATCCCAATCATAAGCCCACCTAAAACCACATAAATGCATGACACATAGAACCAGAGTGGCACGGCCTGGAAACCAACCAGCCTTCAACCTTTGATGTGGGGACCTGCTGCTCCAACGTTGGTCTTCAACCTTCATCCAAGGGTCGCCTCCTCTGCTTCAATCGAGGGATCCCCTCTACATGCTGATTGAAACAATTGTTGCTGATGAAATCAACAACTAATCGATATGGAATTACCGCTGTGGAATTACCGCTGTGGATTATAAGACTTTGTTTTCCAAAGGATTAAAAGCTTTCCGCTAAGGGATTACCTACGAACAGTATGGAATTTCCAAAAACTTTATGGGATTATAATTTTTGATTTTTTCTTTTCCACTTGCTGGATTACTTCAAGATCAAAGACAGTTCAAGGTTTCCTTTCGTGTTGGACCCCATCCCCAAGGACTGGCGATGGCTTCCAAAAGGGGGGAGATGTAGTGGACCTACCCAGGGTCAAATTAAGGTTTTTGAACTGTCCAGTGATGACCTTTACTGACCTCTCAGTAAAGCAAGACATTTACTACAAAATCATTCATTAAGCTGTAATCTGATAAATATAGTCACCAAAAGAGACTATTTCTATCTTTGATTTTAGGCTGATGTGATCAAAAGAATAACTTTTGTCATTTTCATGATGTGTGCTTTTAAGCTGTGTTATTCTGTGAGAGTTAAACTGTGTTTCACTGCTGTGTCAAAGGTGCAATTAAGTCATCCAGAGACTTCTTTTAATTTTGTTAATTCAAAATGTTGTACATGGAGGATTTCTCCTCTCCTCTCGAACTTGCATGTGAAGATAAAAGGAACACTTTATCTCATTCATTTTAGCTTGAGCTCAGGACAATCTAGACACCCAGAGACTTTTGTTTTTGTCCTATTTAATAATCAAGCTATTATCATTAATAGGTCCCATATGTTATGCTCTGATGACGTTTGTTTATTCATACAACAATGTTGGTAATGAGTTAAGAAAGTTCTAAATCTGCTGTATCATGAGACTGGCGTCTTAAACTAACTTTCTTATCCTTTACCAACATTGTTGTATGAATAAACAAACGTCATCAGAGCATAACATATGGGACCTATTAATGATAATAGCTTGATTATTAAATAGGACAAAAACAAAAGTCTCTGGGTGTCTAGATTGTCCTGAGCTCAAGCTAAAATGAATGAGATAAAGTGTTCCTTTTATCTTCACATGCAAGTTCGAGAGGAGAGGAGAAATCCTCCATGTACAACATTTTGAATTAACAAAATTAAAAGAAGTCTCTGGATGACTTAATTGCACCTTTGACACAGCAGTGAAACACAGTTTAACTCTCACAGAATAACACAGCTTAAAAGCACACATCATGAAAATGACAAAAGTTATTCTTTTGATCACATCAGCCTAAAATCAAAGATAGAAATAGTCTCTTTTGGTGACTATATTTATCAGATTACAGCTTAATGAATGATTTTGTAGTAAATGTCTTGCTTTACTGAGAGGTCAGTAAAGGTCATCACTGGACAGTTCAAAAACCTTAATTTGACCCTGGGTAGGTCCACTACACAGCTATAGCCATGGTTCATATGCAGATTGGTGAAATGACGCTATACCACCCGGTACACGTGTCCACCGTTGACTCATTCCCATTTTTGGTTGGCCAAGACTTTATAAACCGCTTTGACGCGATTATAGATTATGGCGATCAAACAATGTGGACCAGAGTGAGCCAACCACTGCCGATCGATATGCCTACACATGGTGACACTGACTGTTTAACAGCAGGTACCGCGGAAGGCACAAAGGGGTCCTCCAACGAGAGCACAATCCCGGTAAGTGAACCTTCAGCAACAGGTGAGGCAGAAAAGGCCCAACAAGAGAGCCTCCTCTGCGAGCTGAAACAGTCAGCACTCACTGAACACTACCTACCGCAGGTAGTCAAAGGTGTTGAGATCCAAGGATCCCACACCGATGATGCTGTTTTGTCTCCTTGGACGGAGAAATCAGCGATCAGCCAAGCTTTCTATGGAACCTTGGTTAAAAAACAGTTGGGTCTAGAAATGAACAAAAAGGCTTTCCGCTTTTCGTTGGACCCCAACGATAAACAGGTAATGACCGCAAAAGGGATCATTGACCTGAAACTGATCTGGAACCAACGAGAACTGGATCACCCGTTCCTCGTGGTCCCGAACTTACCACATGCAACCTACATAGGCTCCGACATTTTGGTAAGGTTAGGTGTCCGAGTGGACATCAACAACAATGTACTGTGGTCACTAGACACAGCCACAAAGGACTCTCCTGTGCTAACAACAGAGAACCTTAAGGCTGGACAGACCATTCCAGAGGTCTGTCAGATTGCTAACAGCCATAACACTGCGGTACCACCTCAGGTTATGAACAAGCCGGTGATGTGTCACATCATGAAAGGACAAGCTATTAGCACAAAACTGGCATACTTTCAACCATCTCCTATGTTTTTCAACTTAGGACTGTCCATGGAGGCCACATTCCAAGTGACCCTCGACTGCAGAACCACGACTGTTGCTGTGTGCAACACAAGCACAGAAGAAGGCCGCGTTGACTACCTTTTAGCATTTAGCCGTAGCTTTAAACTAAATCGGATAAACGTCAACTTTTGGGATGAGTTTTAGCCTGGATGTGACAATCGCCTAAACAAACGTTCATTTAAGAAACGAATCGATTTGTTTAAAATGTTTAGAACAAGTTCTGTGAACTTTCAGATATAAAAAAAAACGATCTTTTTCCTTTTTTTCTCTATCGGGGTCACGTCACTTCCGTTGACGTGTCGTTCGTGTTGCATTTAGGGACGTGCGTGCAGTCGGACGTTTGAGTTCTACCGACGTCTAAACGCTCTAAAACCCCTTTAAATATCTCAAAACACCGCGGTTAAACAGTTTCTGACGATATTTTATGCCTAAAAACGAAACAAGCCAGATAATCTGTCAGAATTGTGTGAACAAAACTGAAATTTGACGATCAACTGTGTATCACGTGATCACCTTGAACCAACCACAGCATGACAACAGATGTAACGTAGCGTCAGCATTTAGCTTATCAAACCTAGACTCTTTTTCAACTCAAAACGCTAAAATTCACCACAAAAATTCCGTGAACGAATCGTTTCACATCAGAACAGTTTTACCAAGCTGCGCCCAGTAAAAATAGCAAGATAAATGTCGCCAAGAAGGACTTTTTACCGTATCCGCAGCAACACGTCAGAGCTAAATGGACCGGGACCAGAACCTCGATCCGACAGCTTCAGACTACAAGATGCTATTATTTCTGCTTAAAATGTAACGATACCACTCGACAGCCATTTTCAGATGAACCATGAAGCTCTTATAGGCACAGTTTTGACACGGCGGCCAAACGTAGATGCGCTTTTATCTGTGACACGTCAGCAAAGAGTCCAAACGACTCAGAACCAGAACCACACAGCAACATCAAATTTTAACCCAAAAACTTCAACAAACGTTTAAAAGTTGAGTAAAGACAATTCCTCAGCTACAAGTGACATTAACCAGCAGTTTCCTGCAGCTTGACACACTTTCCCAGCCAAAAAACTATCGTTTTCAGAGTCTAAAAACTTGGGACAAAATTATGCCAACATTCAAAGTACAGAAATATTAAATATCAAACTTTCAGAGACCTGTTCACGGGCCACCAATGTAGTAATATAGGAAGGGGTCAGTTTACTGACTTACCTATATTTTAGATGTATAAATTGGCAGGGTTTAGACTGACACAAAAATACATCATTAATTAAACGGGTTCTCTCTTTTTCAGCTTAATACCAATAATTCTATACCTTGACCAGATGTAATTCACAGGAAACGTTAAACTTATGTTGGCACAGCAGGACTGGACCATTTATTTAACATAATTGTAAATTACATCACACATTTGTACATGATTGGTTGATTATTTTTCCTATAATTAACTTCAGCACAGATGAAATATAGGAACAACAGAACAGTGAAGGATGATATTTTACTCATTTCTGTAGGTACATTAACTTAGTTTCTGGCTTAGGAAGATAAAGGTTTAGGAGGAGAAAATGGAGGAAGAAAAGTTAAGAGTCAGGGAGTTATCTTGATGTGTTTAACCAGAAGCATGGCAGCTCTCCGGCTGAACTCGGCTACACGTTGGTACCCTTGGCAAAGCATTTGACGACTTGTTACCTCGTGAAGATGGTCAGTCTCCCTCGGTCCAGTTTGGTCAGTTCGTTTACCATTCTCAGCGTCTCCAGACGTGCGCCTTGACTCGAACCGAAAGTAACGGCAGCTCCTGGTGCTGTTGTTCAAGATAAGACGTTCCTTAAAGGAATGTCAATAAAAGAGAGCTTTTCAGCTGTTGAAGATGGCTTATAACTTGGCATGTTATAAGTCTTTAACTGAATGACATGGTCATTAGCGTGTTGACCAGACGATCATCAGTTCTTTGGGGAACCTCATAGCTCGAGGTCCTCAGCAAACTCTTCAGTCAGGGTTATGGCAGTCACACGTGCACAGGCCGCAACCAGACCTGCTGACAACGTAGTCTCTGTACGACCCGCACTGACTGACCCAGACATCATCCAACTACAGAAGTCGGATCCTGCCATCAACTCCATGATACTGTACCTGACTGATCCGAACAAGAACAAAAATAGGTCCTCTATCAGCTGCGCAAACAGCTAAAACTAATCAAGGGCATCTTAACTTTCGCTCATGGACCAACGTCCTCACCTGTGTTCGTGGTTCCCCATGACCAAAGGGGGGTGATGTTAGTTCATGCCCATGATCTCCCGTCCGCAGGACACAAAGGAGATAAAGCCACGCTGACGGCATTAAAACAAATTGCCTATTGGCCTGGAATGAAGAAGGATGTCAAGGACTACATTGAAGGGTGCGTGGTCTGTGGCCAGTTTCAGCCAACCAGACCACTTCACAGAGCACCACTGCAAAGCAGAGGCATTGCATTCCCATGGTCTGACCTCCAGATCGACTGGGTTGGACCACTCACTAAGAGCTCTAGAGGAAATAAATATTTTCTCACGGTAACCTGTGCATTCACCAAATGGGTAGAATGCCTACCAGCTCCTAACGACACAGCACAAACCACTGCTATGTTGTTAATGAATCATATATTCTCAAGGTTTGGACTTCCCCTTCGGGTGAACTCAGACCAAGGTACACACTTCACAGGTGAAGTGATGAAAGAACTGTGGAAGACGCTAGGCGTCAAGGCCAACTTTCATGTCGGCTACCACCCACAGGCTTCAGGCCAAGTAGAGAGAGCAAACAGAACTGTGGTGAGTATTTTGAAGAAATACGTGGCTGCAAACCACAAGGACTGGGACGTGAAACTCCCTCTGGTCCTCATGGCCATAAGAGCCACTCCACACACATCAACTGGCATCTCTCCCTTCGAGATGATGACCGGTCGACAAATGACTCTCCCTCTACACCTGTTGTACCAACCAGGCGACGCCGCCATGGCGACAGCCTACACCACACAACAATACATGAAAGATTTGAATGTACACCTCAGAAACACTTTTGCTTTCGCCCAGAAAAACCTGGAAAAATCCGCTGAAGGACGTAAGGCGTACTACGACCAAAGGCCTCTCACAATGAACTCCAAGTGGGAGACAGAGTCTGGTACTATACGTTCGCCCCAGCAACCGGGAAAGGAGAGTCCGAGACCGGAACTCTCGCCCGCAAACTAATGCCCAGGTGGACTGGACCTCATCTGATAACAGACAAAGTGTCCTCAGTCGTCTACGAAATCAAAATCAGCAAAGGCCGCAAAGAGCCAATTGCTAAATGGGTACATCGAAATCAGATCAAACCTTACAAGGCGTTCAATGACTCCACAAAAGACAAAGATCTCACAAACTCACCGACTTCATGGGATAATAAGGTCGTCCAAACACAAGTTAGTAAATAAACTAATCAGGTTTAAACTACCGTATTTCCCACCCTATAAGTCGCATTGTCCAATTTGAACTTAGAAACGCTAAGCCTAAAACCCACAACAAAAAACTAACCTTAACAACCGTTTAAATCCACGAGATTTAATTTGACCTCGGTCATAAAGTTGAGACCTGTTTTTCTTGTGTGTTGCACTTTGGAATCTGACGACAAGAGTGTGTCGAAGCAGTGAAACGTTGTTTCCTTGTTGTTTAGTCATTACTGTTGTCATTAGTTGAGATATTGTTTGGTTCTGAACACTCCCAGCCAAAAAGGTTTTGTATTAACATTGGTTAATGAATGATATGGATTTAACTATGCCAACATGCAGTTCGTTTTGTTAAATCTCAATCGTCGAAGAGTCAATGTAGTTTAAAGCTACTCAAGGTACAATAAACTACACTGGTCTCACAATTTCTAAATTGAACCGATTCGATCGTTTCTATTCTAGATTGTCTATTCATTTTGATGAGTCTCGCCATAGACTTCAAAATTTATTAGGAATACCAAATCCTACGTCGTTCGTCTAAAAGACAACAGACATTTAGATCAAACTATATTTCATTTTATGTTAGTTTAACCTAAACTAAGTAATGAATGGAGGAATAGTTTGGAATTAGAGGCCTTCGTTACAGAAGCCCTCCAAAATTCTATAGGTACAGATCCCTATACCTAATTTATAGATTTGATCCACCCCTTAATTGGTAATTGTAGCTGATCTAAACCATGATAGCTTACATACCAGGTGCATATAGGTAAGGCTTAATGTAAAATCCCAATCATAAGCCCACCTTAAAAACCACATAAATGCATGACACATAGAACCAGAGTGGCACGGACTGGAAACCAACCAGCCTCCAACCATCGATGTGGGGACCTGCAGCTCCAACGCTTGGTCTTCAACCTTCATCCAAGGGCCGCCTCCTCTGCGTCAAATCGAGGGATCCCCTCTACATGCTGATTATGAAAACAATTGTTGCTGATCATTCAACAAAACTAATCGTTGGGGATTTACTGCTGTGGAATTACCGCTGTGGATTATAAGACTTTGCTTTCCAAGGGATCACAGACTTTGTTTTCCAAGAGTTAACAGACTTTGTTTTCCAAAGGATTAAAAGCTTTTCGCAATGGGATTACCTACGAACAGTATGGAATTTCCAAAAACTTTATGGGATTATAATTTTTGATTTTTTTTTTCCACTTGCTGGATTACTTCAAGATCAAAGACAGTTCAAGGTTTCCTTTCGTGTTGGACCCCATCCCCAAGGACTGGCGATGGCTTCCAAAAGGGGGGAGATGTAGTGGACCTACCCAGGGTCAAATTAAGGTTTTTGAACTGTCCAGTGATGACCTTTACTGACCTCTCAGTAAAGCAAGACATTTACTACAAAATTATTCATTTAGCTATAATCTGATAACATAGTCACCAATAAGAGACTATTTCTATCTTTGATTTTAGGCTGATGTGATCAAAAGAATAACTTTTGTCATTTTCATGATGTGTGCTTTTAAGCTGTGTTATTCTGTGAGAGTTAAACTGTGTTTCACTGCTGTGTCAAAGGTGCAATCTCGGGTCACAGAGACTTCTTTTAATTTTGTTAATTCAAATGTTATCAAATGAATAATTTTATTTGTAAGAGCATCAGTACATTTTAATGTCAGATAAATCAAATACTCTGCTTAATTCAAAATGTTGTACATGGAGGATTTCTCCTCTCCTCTCGAACTTGCATGTGAAGATAAAAGGAACACTTTATCTCATTCATTTTAGCTTGAGCTCAGGACAATCTAGACACCCAAAGACTTTTGTTTTTGTCCTATTTAATAATCAAGCTATTATCATTAATAGGTCCCATATGTGATGCTTAATGACGTTGTTTTAATCAAACCAACAGTATTTTGTTAAAGTGTTAAAGCAAAGGAATCAGTTTTATGATAAAATGCTGACATCTGAAACTAACACTTTATCTTTCTGACAAACTAATCTTTTGACCCCCTTTCAACATGTTGATGTCATCCTCACATCAACTTATGATGCCATTCGGCCAATCAGAAAGAACACATTTTCTGGGTCACGTCTCAGTTAAAACCTTCACATCTTACTTTCTCTAGAAGTCTGCTGGAGTAAGCCTCAAACTATGGTCTTCTCCAAAGAACTGATGATCGTCTAGTCACACGCTAAGGACACGTCATTCAGTTAAAAGATTTATAACATGCCTGTTATAAATCTATTTCAAGCCGTGAAAAGCTCTCTTTTATTGACATTCCTTTAAGGAACGTCTTATCTTGAACAACAGCACCAGGAGCTGCCGTTACTTTCGGTTCGAGTCAAGGCGCACGTCTGGAGACGCTGAGAATGGTAAACGAACTGACCAAACTGGACCGAGGGAGACTGACCATCTTCACGAGGTAACAAGTCGTCAAATGCTTTGCCAAGGGTACCAACGTGTAGCTTTAATCGGCCGGAGAACTGCCATGTTTCTGGTTAAAACACATCAAGATAACTCCCTGACTCTTAACTTTTCTTCCTCCATAAATTTCTCCTCCTAAATCTTTCCCTCTCTATCTAAGCTGGAAACTATTTTAAGCTGAAATGCCCCTCAGACTAAATATGTGTAACATCTAGTATTTATGTCTGTTGTGTTAAATCAAGTGTGCTGACGTATTTGAATTGAAAGAAAGTGAAATCATGTCAATCAAGTGTAATGGTGTTAATTTAGTTGATTTATTTTAAATAAATGATAGTGTCTCTTTGACATATCAAACTAAGTTAACGTCTTTGTCACTTAATGGCTTTGTGTATTTATCCATCATAAAGATCACAGAAATATTGGGTAAACTGAAAAAGAACAGAATCCGTGAATTTACTATTCAATCTGAATAAGTAGATTAATTAAAGATAAAGAGGTCAGTATTAATATTGACCTCCTCATAATTCCTACACCTTCATCCAAAGGACTTAATCTGAGAAGCAATAAACAAACTCAAGTTTCACAAGCAATAAATTCCCATAGTGTACCAACCAGTTCTCTGGTGATAAGGTTTCTGGGGCCCACCCTCTTCCCTGTCGACTCCTCTGAGGCAACCGCCAAAGGTTCAAAACATCAAAGTTCATGCTCAATAATCCAGGTTAAAAAAATCCAACAAAGTTCAGTCAGTCATCTAGATGGTTTCTTTTTTATTGTCGACAACTTTCCTCCTTCATCCAAAGGACTTCATCCGTCTGAGGAGCTACAAACAAACCCACAAGCAGCACACTCCCAAAGTGTACTGCTTGTGGGATTGAGCTGTGGGATCACAGCTTGTGATAAGAGACACAGATAAGTATGAAGATACTTTGCAGCACACTCCCTTAGTGGACCAACCAGTTTGTTGGTGATAAGATGGTTCCAGAAACCATCTTAGAGTCAGAGTCTTTGTCATTTGCACCGCGTGTGGTACATGTGATGAAAATGAGATTATGTAAACAGGGTCCCAGTTATATATCACCAACAAACTGGTTGTCCACTATGGGAGTGGGCTGCTTGTGGGACTGAATGTGTTTGTGGCTCCTTGGATTGATGAAGTCCTTTGGATGAAGGATGAGATGTCTCAACAACAACAAAAAAGAAACTGTCCAGATGACCTGACTTAACTTTTTTGGATTTTTTTAAACCTGGATTATTGAGCATGAATTTTAATGTTAGTAAAAAGCTATTTATCTAAGAAAGCTAGAAGATCCCTGAAGATTCAATTTGAAGCAATCCCCCATCCTAAGCAGCACATTGGTGACAGTAGAAAGGAAAGACTCCCATTGCACCTCTAGCAAGACTAGGCTCAGGATGAGTCCTCGAGCAGCCGCCATGCAGAGTTTGAGAAAATGGGAAAGACTTATGCCCCTTTTCCACCGGTCGGCGCGGGTCAGATATTATGTAATATGTGCGTCGCAGACACCCACTTTACGCCATCTCCACCGGATATTCCGAGCTGCGCCGCACCAGATTTTTGGTGTGGTTTCAGAGGGGTGACAACCTGGACTCACCCGCGCCGGAAGGAGAGTTCTGTGTGGACTCTAGCTGTTTTCACGGAAGCGAGGGAACGAACACGGAAGGACTTTACATGAAGAACACTGTAAAAACAATTATTTGTTTTTAAAATTATAGCAAAGATGGGTCTTCAGCTTAACGTGTCCTTAATAAAATCACGTACTGCTCAAAACTGCAGGATTTTAAAAAGTAGGATCGCCACGAGCAACGCGCGTGGGCGGCTTTATGTCTTTAAAATGTAGCTCAATGAACAGATATAAAAATATATTTCATAGCTGACTTTATACCACGAGGGTTCCTGATTAACTGTCCTTTAATAATGTCACGTAGTGGTCAAATCTGCCGCATTTAAAGTAGGTTCGCTTTGACTTCTTCCAAACATGTGCGTGCACTACGAAAATAAATTATAAAAATCGAATATTAATTCAAACAACTCCAACAGGTTAAAGTCAGTACATGAACATCTTGTGATTATACTGTGTTGGTTTGAAAAATATCTGCCGTGTGGTATTTGAGGTAATTGATGATATGTGTTACAAAGTACAAGGGAGAAAAAAATAGTAGCTAGCTTGACACATTTATGTCTATAAAACATTGAATATTAATTCAAATAACTCCAACAGGTTATAGTTAGTACATGAACATCTTGTGATTACATTGTGCTAGTTTGAAAAATATCTGCCGTGTGGTATTTGAGGTAATTGATGATTTGTGTTAAAAAGTACTAGGGAGAAAAAATAGAAGCTAGCTTGACACATTTATGTATATAAAACATTGAATATTAATTCAAATAACTCCAACAGGTTAAAGTCAGTACATGAACATCTTGTGATTACACTATGTTAGTTTGAAAAATATCTGCCATGTGGTATTTGAGGTAATTGATGATATGTTTTACAAAGTACTAGAGAGAAAAAAATAGAAGCTAGCTTGACACATTTATGTCTGTAAAACATTGAATATTAATTCAAATAACTCCAACAGGTTAACGTCAGTACATGAACATCTTGTGATTACACTGTGTTAGTTTGGAAAATATATGCCGTGTGGAATTTGAGGTAATTGATGATATGTGTTACAAAGTACTAGGGAGAAAAAAATAGTAGCTAGCTTGACACATTTATGTCTATAAAACATTGAATATTAATTCAAATAACTCCAACAGGTTAAAGTCAGTACATGAACATCTTCTGATTACACTGTGTTAGTTTGAAAAATATATGCCGTGTGGTATTTGAGGTAATTGATGATTTGTGTTAAAAAGTACTAGGGAGAAAAAAATAGAAGCTAGCTTGACACATTTATGTCTATAAAACATTGAATATTAATTCAAATAACCCCAACAGGTTAAAGTCAGTACATGATCATCTTGTGATTACACTGTGTTAGTTTGAAAAGTATCTGCCATGTGGTATTTGAGATAATTTATGATTTGTGTTAAAGAGTACTAGCAGTGGTGGGCAACGCTAATCCAAAAATTAGTTCCGCTATTTCTAAAGCACTAATTAATTTACTTAGGTCTGCAATTTCAAAAGCACTAATGTCTTATGAACATTAAGGGAAGCTAATTCTAATCCGCTAATTAATTTCAACAATTGGTAGCAGCAAGTTATGCAATATTTGCACTACACTGCCAACTAGCGGTGCATGAACTGTTATACAGTAAGTTGTTTGAGTTTCAGAGTATTTAGTTTGGTTCTCTTCAACAGGTTTGACAAGGACAAAATGTACCCATTCCAAAGTCTGTTAGCTAAACTGCTGACATATTTGGCTGTTTTTTTCTTCTTCTTTTGTTACTTTTAGTACCACTAGATCGCATGTGTCAAACTCAAGGCCCGTGGGCCAAATCCGGCCTACCATAACCGTTTCTGTGGCTCTCTACACCCTAGAACTTCAAGATAACAGTTGTAAGCATGTTGCTCTCAGGTGGTGGGTCCCCATCCCTACACTCCCTGGTCTCTCTGTTAATTGTCTTGCTTATCTCCTCCATTTTGTTGTCCAGGTGTTTGTGATTGTCATGCTGTGTGTTCATGTACCTGTATATAAAGTCAGGGATTTTTTAATTGATAAAGCTTTGTATATAACACAATCATTGTTCCACATTTAATCTATTGTATTGAGGTTTGGGGAAAAGCATGCAAAACAATTACAAAGCCTGTTTTTATTTTACAAAAGAGAGCTGTAAGAGTAATCACCAGAAAACATTTCAGTCACCCGTCAAACACCTTGTTTCTTCAGCTAAATTTATTGAAATTCCAGGAATTGGTAGAATATAGTATTTTATCAGTTATGTATAGGGCTCATAATAACACATTACCTTTAAATATCCAAAGAAATTTAGACAAAGTTATTACAATCTTAAAGGGACAGATATTCATCAAACCACAATTCAGAACCAGCTTAAAGGGACGGTCTACCTCAATTCAGGGAGTTGGATTGTGGAATGTTCTGGAGAGTGATGTTAAAAATGCAAAATCAATGTATACATTTAAGAAAAAGGTCAAAAAGGACTTGCTCAAAAACTATATATGATGTAGCTTAGTGTGTTTGTGTATTACACTTATGTTGTACTTATGATGTAGCTTAGTGTGTTTGTGTATTACAGTTAGAAAAATTAAGTAGAGTTATTCATTTTGTGATGTAGTTTGTGTATTACAGTTAGAAAAATTAAGTAGAGTTATTCATTTTGTGATGTAGTTTGTGTATTACAGTTAGAAAAATTAAGTAGAGTTATTCATTTTGTGATGTAGTTTGTGTATTACAGTTAGAAAAATTAAGTAGAGTTATTCATTTTGTGATGTAGTTTGAAGGTTATCATTGGTTGAACAAACTGTGAAATAAGGGGCAGATATAATAAGATTTCATCTTCTTTCTGCTCCTTTCATTTTATCCTACTTGTATTCTTGTATCTGATGAAACTGTTTTGTATTGTTCTTTTAAAATGAATGAATAAACATCAAATCAAATCAAATCAACGGCCCAGTCAGAGTCCAGAACCTGAAGGTGGGACCTTCAGAGAGCTGAGCAGAAACCTCAAAGAACTGAAGCAACAATGGAAAGAAGAGTGGGTCAGAACTCCTCCAGAACCAGGAGAGAGACTGATGAAGTCCTGCAGAGAACCACAGAGGGTTCTGCTGCTGAAGGAGGTTCTGTTGGGTCAGAGGCACAAGCTGAGGTTAAATTTTAATGATTTTAGAACTTGTTAAAGATCATCCATCCAGCCATCCAGCTAACTGTCTATTCATCCATCCATTCAGCTAAAAGTCTATTCATCCTTGTATCTGATGAAACTGTTTTGTATTGTTCTTTTAAAATGAATGAATAAACATCAAATCAAATCGCGGACGACATTTTGAAGAGTCCTAATGGTGAACTACTTTTTTTAAATCCAGCAGATTTGACCATTTCGTGAAACTCTCAAGCTCAGAAAAACTTGTGCTATAACGTCAGCTATGAAATATATTTTTTCTCAGCAAAGAAATAATTGTTTTACCGTGTTTTGTTGTAAAATCCTGGCTTCTTTGGCCGTCGCGGACGCCATTTTGAAGAGTGCTAATGTGGCAAACTTTTTTTTTTAAATCCAGACGCGTCGCGTAGGCCGCTGAGAAACATCCACAAGTTCACCCTCCATGTTAAAAAGTCTTCGTCTGACTCTTCGAAAACAAGCAATAAGGCTACAGAGTAACACACTGGCTGCTAACTGCTATAGAGAGAGCACACACCAAGAGACTGAGGGGGACGCTTTTGTCACGGACCACATCCGGCGCTGACAGGATATAGTCTGTTAGCTATGTCATCCGAGCTCGTAAATACATTATTTTGTTTTTACTGATAGATAATTAGTTATTAGCGGTACTGCATTTTAAATAAAAATAGCACAAATCCGCTTATTATAAAACTTAGTCAATCCGCTGTAAAGCTAACAGATTATTTAGCTACGCTATAAGCGGATTAGCGCATTAGCGCTACCTAGCGGTCGGAGGCCCACCACTGAGTACTAGGGAGAAAAAATACACATTTATGTCTATAAAACATTGAATATTAATTCAAATAACCCCAACAGGTTAAAGTCAGTACATGAACATCTTGTGATTACACTGTGTTAGTTTGAAAAATATCTGCCATGTGGTATTTGAGGTAATTGATGATATGTGTTACAAAGTACTAAGGAGAAAAAAATAGAAGCTAGCTTTTTCATTCAACATTTATTTATACAGGCTAGCCTCGTTGAGTCACGGGGACTCATTTACAAGAGGGCAGAGGTGGGTAGGAACGCGTTACATTTACTCCGTTACATTTACTTAAGTAACTTTTTGAGAAAATTGTACTTGTGAGAGTAGTTTAAATGTGAAAGACTTATACTTTTACTTGAGTAAATTTTAGGGGAGGAAACTGCAACTTTTACTCCGTTACTATGGGCTTTCTGCCGATCGCTACCGTTACTTTTTGTTTAAAATATATAAAAACATTTGCGGCAAATTTATTGCGTTACTTATTGTCACCTGACATGTAACCAATCAAGTGAAGCCAACCAGTCACGTGACCACAACAAACTCTCCACGCAGCCGGCGCAGGCCAGTGACGTTGAGATTCTGGACTCGGTTTGAGATGAAAGCGGTTTGAGAGAAAGACGTTCGGACGGTTCCTGAAAGAATGGCGACAGAAGCTGGCGAAGCGAATTCAGAGCACCCCTGGCCTCACATACGATCTATGTTCACCTTTCAGTCGTCTAAAAAGAACAGTTACATCATGCGCTGTCAGCTGTGTCTGCCAAAACTTGTAGATGTTTCAGCCTACATGAACTCGACGTCAAATTTGAGAAAACACGTTGCGGTAAGTTTACCTTTATTTTTTTCTTTTTGTGTGTGTAATGATGTCAGCTCTATTACAACAGCATGCATAACTTTAAAACTGTGTATGATGTGACTATTGAATGTTACGTGGTGTGTTACTAAAAACGTGTTCACACTCTGTGAGCACACATGAGCAAAATGCTAATGTAGCTAAAAACAAAAATATTAAAAAAACATAATGGTCTTTCTTGACTTTATTAAACAGAAATACTTGTTTTTATAAAACAAAATACCGATAGTCTGAGTTCATTACCGTAAACATAAATACTTTTGATAAAAAAATAAGGTATTTCTTGATTTCAATATCATAAATGAAGGTTGAATGAATAAAGAAATACTTGCTTTATATAAAAAATAGTGTCTTTACTTCACTAAACAAATAATATGTTTACAAAAAAGACTTGTAAAATGTTTATTTTGAAAATGTTTCAAGTGATCAATACGTTTGTATAGGCCAACTCTTTCAGGGATGAAGATGTTCACATCCTTGATAGAGAGGAACGATGGTTTGAGAGAGGAGTAAAGGAGGCCATCTTTGTGAAAAGAAACTGTCCATCATTAAACAGAGGTGGAGGCCTCCGGGTTCAACTGTCCCCCTCTTACAATGCTGTTATTGCTAGTATCACTCAGCCCTCTGTTATTGTTGTTATGCTAATTACGGTTGTTATGCTGCTCACAGAGGGCTGAGTGATGCAATAACAGCATTGTATGTGATAGTGTATCTCTCTCTCTCTCGATCGATCAAGAGTATGTAAGAATAATAATAATAATAGAAGAAAGCTTTTTTTGAACAAGTGGGTCTTCAGTCTGGTTTTGAACAGAGTCAGATCAGAGGTGGCACGCAGCTCAAGGGGGAGGCTGTTCCAGGCTTTTGGACCGGCAACAGAAAAGGACCGGTCTCCCCATTGTTTGTACCTTGAGAATGTGAAGAGCCACTCAGCTACTGTTGAATAGCAAGCAGCCATCAGTGACCTATACTTTGACGATCAAGGCTGATGCCCTCTGTTAACATGTGAATAGCTAGTTTCTGGAAGTCAGCAGTAACTGGTTAAACTACTATTTTACTGAGTTTTTGCCCTGGTAAAGACACGGGTCAAACAAGTTACCGGTAATCATAATAATTATTATTCCCTGATATATGCTCAATAATCCAGGTAGAAAAATCTAAAAAAGCTAAGTCTGGTCCTCTGGACATTAAAAAAACAAAACAAAGCTTTGTTTTGTTTTTTGAATGTCCAAAGGACCAGACTTAGCTTTTTTAAATAATAATTACCGGTATTATTAACTCAATGATTTGGCATGTCTTTGAAAATGTAATAGGTTTATCTGAAATGTTTGATGTGTGGATTATATATTATTATTTGTTTTATTTATTTATTTTTATTTTTTTGTGAACAGAGAATCCATCCGAACAGCTTGATGAAATATACTGAGTTGGTAGATTCCAACAAGAAGCGAAAATCCTCCTCTTCTAATGAGCCACCGATGAAGAGTGTGAAAATCACAGATTCCCTCATCTCTCCACGAGTAACACAGGCAAAGCTGGATAGGCTCATTGTAAATTTTGTCTGTGAAGCTAGCCAACCATTTTCTGTGGTTGAGGCACCATCCTTTAAGAACATAATTAAATCTCTTCATCCTAATTGCACTTTAATGACAAGAAAAACATTATGCTGTAGAATACAAGAAGCTGCAAAGAACTTGAAGAGCATAATCATTCAAAAGTTGAGCGCTGTGAACCATGTTGCCACCACAACAGACTGCTGGACTGCCAGACAGCGTAGTTATTTAGGTGTCACCTGTCACTGGATAGAACCTACCACACTAGAGAGGCAATCTGCTGCTTTGGCCTGTCAGCGTGTTAAAGGCTCACACACATTTGATGTCCTTGCTGCTGCATTAGAAGGAATACATTCTGAATATCAGATCAGGGAAAAGGTGACCAGAACAACAACTGACAGTGGCTCCAACTTCTTGAAAGCCTTTCGTTTGTATGGTGTGGATGAAAAAGAAGATAAAGATGTCACTAGACAAGAGGAGAAAGACTCCATCATGGACGAAGCATCAGAAGACGAAAGTGAGTCAGAGATGGATTATCACGATGTAGCTGCCATTCTGGATGATGACACCGGCCTTGAGTACCAACTTCCAAAACACCAAAAATGTGCATGCCATCTCCTGAATCTCATTTCAACAGTTGATGCCACTCGTGCAGAAGTGGGCCAGCATGAAACCTATAGAAGACTATCTCGATCTTCTTTTGCTAAATGTACTGCTCTGTGGAATAAAACAAGCAGGTCAAGCAAGGGGTTTGAAACTGTTGAACGTGAATGCAAGCTGCAGTTCCTCAGACCTAATCAAACCCGTTGGAACTCTGTGTACCTAGCTGTTGAAAGAGTGGTGCGCATTCACAAAGAACAGGGAGAATCTGCATTTCGCAATGTATGCACAGCATTGCAGATCAAGATGTAAGTTGGCTTCATGTTAATAAACACATTAAAAGTATTATTAAAATGATTAACTTTTATATTGTAAGTATGTGTTTACATGCACTGCACATTTAACATGTCAACAAAAATTACAATTCAGTTTTCATTTAAAGGTTGAATCCAGCTGAAATGGGATTTTTGGCTGAGTATGTTGCTGTGATGAAACCTGTTGCCATGGCCCTCAACATTCTTCAAGGAGAATCATCTGTGCACATGGGCTTCCTCCTGCCAACCCTACACCAGTTGCAAGACAAGCTGAAGAAGCTGGTATCATCTTGCAAAGTGTGTGCACCTCTCATCGATGCCCTGCTGGGTGGCATTCAGAAACGTTTTGCTGAGATGATGAAAGAACCTGAGCTCATCGCTGCAGCTATACTCCTACCTAAATTCAAAACAAACTGGACTACAGATGAGAACATCTTAAAATCTGGTAAATATAAAAACATCAGTGTGCGTGTGTGTGTGTGTGTGTGCACATTACAAAACATTACATACATGTACTTAGCCTGGTTAAAACCAGACCCTGTCCTTCACTTCGCTTCAGACAAGGGTCTGGACTTTCTCCATTGAAAATCAATTCTTGCTGGAGGCGTGGGCTCTGCTGATGGCTGCTCCCCCGTGGTCTTCTGAACTTGACTTCAGCTCCACCTCCTGCTGAATTTTCTCTCGCTCCGTTGTATATTCTGTGTTTATATGATAATTAAACGTCCTAATAAAATAAAATAAAACCATGGAGCGCTGGTCCAACACACCAGAAGACCAGGAAATCTGATGGGACTCGGGCAGCAACGTAAAACCTGACTTTAATTCTCTCGTGACAACCTGAAGCATTTCCTTGTTCATACACTCAGCGGAGGGTGAGGAGGAGAAGGAGGAGGGAGGAGGGAGCGATTACTTGACTTTTGGGGAAAAAAAACAAAAGAAAACTCCAGATAAGGGATTAAGAAGGGGAAATTAATAAATTTGTGTCACATATCAAACAGTCCTGCATCGCTTTGAATGAGAACATGCGAATGCTCGCTGCTGGCTGCGCTGAGACAGGTGGGGGCGTGGGTTAGGGGCCAAAAACTCAGCCCCTTCTGTTCTCTGATTGGTCTGGTCAAAAATCTACCGGAGAAATCCTTGTCTATGGGATAAGTCCCAGACTGTGCAGTGAAGGGAAATGAGAATTGAGCGGAGCTGTGCAGGAAGGCGAGGGCCAGGCTAACATGTACTATAAATAATGCATAAGTGTACAGAAGTAATTCTTGACAAAAAATGTTTTTAAAGGTCTCAACTACATCAAGGATCACTTGGACACTAATGCCCCTTTTCCACCGGTCGGCTCGGGTCGGATGTTACGTCATATGTGCGTCGCAGAGACCCCCTTTCATCCTTTCCCACCGGCTATTCCGAGCGGAGCCGCGCGAGATTTCCTGAGATTTTCGGGCTGCTTTCAGAGGTGTACTGAAGCGAGCTCACCCGCTCCGGAAGGAGGGAGGAGGAGACGAGAGCTGTTTTTACGGAAGCGAGGGAAGCTACCACGGCAGGACTTTTACATGAATAACACGGTAAAAACAATTGTTATTTTTTAAATTTATAGCAAAGATGGGTCTTCAGCTGAACGTGTCCTTAATAAAATCACGTACTGCTCAAAACTGCACGATTTTAAAAAGTAGTTTCGCCACGAGTAACACGCGGCGCGCGGGCGGCTTTATGTCTTTAAATGTAGCTCAATGAACAGATATAAAATATATTTCATAGCTGACTTTAATAGTACGAGGGCTCCTGAGCTTAACCACGCTTTAATATTGTCACGTATGGTCAAATGTGCTGCATTTAAAGTAGTTTCGCTTTGACTTTTTCCAAAACCTGTGTTTGCACAACGAAAATAAATTATAAAAATTCGAATTTTATTTCAAATAACTCCAACAGGATACATTTCGTGTATGAATATGTTGTGATCACACTAGATTTTTTTGAAAAATATCAGCTTTGTGGTTTTTGATAGAATTGATAATATGTGAAACAAAGTAGAAAATAATGGACGTAGGTTGACACATTTATGTCTATAAAACATTGAATTTTATTTCAAATAACTCCAACAGGATACATTTCGTATATGAACATGATGTGATCACACTAGATTTTTTTGAAAAATATCAGCTTTGTGGTTTTTGATAGAATTGATAATATGTGAAACAAAGTAGAAAATAATGGACGTAGGTTGACACATTTATGTCTATAAAACATTGAATTTTATTTCAAATAACTCCAACAGGATACATTTCGTATATGAACATGATGTGATCACACTAGATTTTTTTGAAAAATATCAGCTTTGTGGTTTTTGATAGAATTGATAATATGTGAAACAAAGTAGAAAATAATGGACGTAGGTTGACACATTTATGTCTATAAAACATTGAATTTTATTTCAAATAACTCCAACAGGATACATTTCGTATATGAACATGTTGTGATCACACTAGATTTTTTTGAAAAATATCAGCTTTGTGGTTTTTGATAGAATTGATAATATGTGAAACAAAGTCTTTATTGTGTTCTTCTTCTAGTGGTGGCTAGTACTGTAGTAAATAGCTTGAGGAACACTACTGCCACCATGTGGTAAGACGAGTAGGATTCTGGACCCCGCCCACAGAAGGGGTACAAAAAAGCTGTGGAAACAGAACATAGATGTGACCCGACCCGAACTGAGCCGACCTGAGCCGATCCAACCCGAGCCGAGCCGAGCGGTGGAAAAGAGGCATAACACTGATGACAACAGCCCAAACAGCAGCCGCTCTGATGAAGAAGACTTCTTTGGATCCATTAAGACCAGCAAATCAGGAGAGCTGGAGAGGTATCTTTCATGTCCATCCACTGGAGGTATGGCTCTGTTACACTCCTTTCCTCAAATCAAGCGGTTGTCACTCAAAGTCAACACAAGTCTTCCAGCGTCTGCATCTTGTGAGAGACTCTTTAGTCATGCAGGACTCCTTTTTACTGCTAAGAGATCACAGCTTCACTGCAAAAACCTTGAGAGCCAGCTACTCTTAAAGCTCAACAGTCACATTATTGAATAATGTTTCACTGAGTTTATGTTGTCTATTGTTCTAAGTTCAAGAATACACAGTCCTTTGCTTGATGGAACGGTTTGGAGACTGAAGTAAAAAATGCAAAAACGATGATTACATGATCAAAACTGGACTATTGCAAAAATATAAATGAAATACTATTACTGTATATATGTTGCTTTGCAGTTCGATAGTTAGGTGAACTGTTTTTTTATTTCTCTTTTTTGTTAAATCGCTTAAAGATGACTGTTGTTTGATTTGATTGACTGTAAGAGGGGGTTATTACTAAATCCTTTTGGCTGGTATTGCCTTTGTGTTATCTATAACAATGTTCACTCTCATTAAAAGTTATGTTTCCTTGTAAATCCATTTGCATGTTATAATTTAATGACACGAGATGGTACTCCGCAGTTACTCACTACTTGAGTAGGTTATAATCAAAGTACTTTTTTACTTTTACTCAAGTAAATTTTTGGATGCCTACTCACTACTTTTACTTGAGTAATATTTGGTTCAAGTAACAATACTTTTACTTGAGTAAAAATTTTGAATACTCTACCCACCTCTGCAAGAGGGACCTGTCTCACTCACACCAAACAACCATCCACTCTCACACTCACACCTAGGGTCAATTTAGAGTCACCAATCAGCCTAACAAGCATGTTTTTTTTTTGGTCTGTGGGAGGAAACCGGAGTACCCGGAGGAAACCCACGCATGCACGGGGAGAACATGCAAACTCCACCCAGAAAGGCCCCGGACTGGGATTTGAACCGGCAACCTTCTCGCATTGAAGATTAATTCAAATAACTCCAACAGGTTATAATCAGTACATACCATACCATACCATACCATTTTATTTATAAAGCACTTTAAACAGGAACAAGTCCACACCAAAGTGCTGGACAAACAAACACGCAACAGGCAACACAGACAATGAAGTACAACACGAAAAACATAAAAACATTGCAGATCATAAATCAAACGATCCAATACAAATCAGCTGGCATTGAAAGCAATGGAGTAGTAGTGAGCTTTTAACCGGGATAGACCTTTTACCAGTTGACGTCATCGCGCATGCGCACTCGCATTTTTCGAGAGACAACCGGAAGCACGGGCACGCAACTGGAGTGTTGTCATTACTGGCAACGGTCGCGCTGGGGAAATAAGACTTTTATTGTGTTTATAATTGTTCCAGGCAACGTAAACGAGTAAAAGAAGAAGGTGAGACTTGTTCGTTTTACCAAGTCCCTCTAGGAAAGTCGAGTAAAGCGACTAAAAGAAGGAAGATGTGGAGGAAGATGAGCTCTTCGCCGGCAGGACTTCACCCCGACACAAAGCAGCAACGTGTGTAATCAGCATTTATTATCTGGCATGGACATTAATGATCCAAGCTCCGTGGATTACGTTCCAACATTACATCTTGGGTATGGGAAACAGACAAAACAGAGAACAACCTCCCGCAGCTGAACAACATGCTACTGGACAGCTGCTAAGCTAGCAGCAGCTAGCTAGTTCTACGAGACCTGGCTGTACCTCGGTCCACTGGCTGTGTTGAAGTTTCAACCTGCGACATGCAAAGAGATTCTTCCTTCAACCCCACTGAAGAACAGGTGAGTAAAATGTCAAACATTCAGCCCTGTAAAAATTAACAGACCACTGCACTGTTAGCTGTTATCATTTGAAGTCTTTCTGCGTTGAAAAAATATACAGTATAGTTTCCACAAGACAAACATGTTTTATTAACATTATTTGAGGTCTAACAGCACTGCATCTTCGAAAACATTTCTGCCATTTCACTGTTTCTGTAAGCATCGGTGAAATGCTGTCACAGAAAAAAAGCAATCCTGTCATCAATGTGTATAAGCATACAGTTTAACTATACACAAGACTGTTTTGTTTATTGTCAAATATGAATTAATACTTTGTTTTACAGCAGCAACTGGCCAACAACTCCTTGCTGACAAAGGGTTTGATGTCGTCAGAGGTGGAAAAAGAGAAGCTAGTCTGTTCAACTCCCCTGAAGAAATAACAGGTGAATAAAATATCATCAAACACTGTGCAGCTCTATAAAAATGAACAGATCACTGCACTGTAAGCTGTTATCATTTGAACTCTTTCTGGGTTGGAAAAATATACAGTAGTAGTTTCCACAAGACAAACATGTTTTATTAACATTATTTGAGGTCTAACAGCACTGCATCTTCGAAAACATTCCTTTAAAAATAAAGCAACTGTGCTCTAATTTGACTTTTAGTGAAGTGGAACTTTTGTTTAGTTACATTTTTTAATCTGTTAATATACAAATGCTGTTTTAGTCACATAAAAAAAAAAACATAAACATTACACTGTCTAAAGTCTCCAAGTTGTCAGAGAAGGCATCATTAAAAAAAAATATTAGCAGGTTACTGTCTGTCCTAGGCTGCTGTCCTTGACAAGTGAAATGACAAACACAAACACATCTTCTGGTATGTGTTGTTTCTGTTTGTGACTTATATAAATAATGTGTGTGCTTGTGAGACATTTAAAGATGTTTTGAACTTCTGGCAGGTCTCTCTGATGCGTGGAGACTGGACAGGGCCCGCGGTCGTCAGCTACTTCATCTGCCGGAGGGTCTGGATCGAGAAACCACATCCAGGGGCTTTGAGCATATCTCAAAAGAAAAAAACATGAAGTTTTAAATTCTAGATAAAATAAAGGAATTAAAGAAACATACAGATAAGTGTTAGTGGTTTTTAAAGTTTACGACTACAACCTGCAAAAGGCAACAATGGCTCCACGCTCAAAATGTCCTTGTGAAGACCAGCCAGCAGTGATGGGCTCATCAGGATGTCGTGGGTTCGAAATGCAGGCTGTTCAGCGTTCTCCTGGAAAACTTCTGGATGCCGATGTCATGCCTATAATGACACCAACATGAAAAATGTGGTTTATATCTAACACATATTAGCAAATCTGTTTGTAGAAGTGTTTTTTAAAAAATGTCCAAGAACTATTCCAGATCTTACAATTGTAGAAAACATTTAAAACCGTGCATATGTGATTGCATTTATTTATTATCTAGTGCCACTAAAAAACAACAATAGTTAACACAATAAAATAAACTACAATTGTAAAATGTTGAATAGTTTTTTGACTGGAATAAGACAAAATAAGTGATATTGTATTATTCCAGTTGTTGGTGAAGTTTGACTGAAAGACACCTTTCTGGGTATTTGTGTTATAAGCGTGATATGAAATTTCTTCAGGAACACTGATTAAACTCACTTTAAAACTTGCAGCTCATCCCAAGTAGCAGGTGCAGTTCGTTTTGGGGCTGGTCCCTTCCATGTACAAGGTAACTGGGTGCAGGTTGGTTTAGAATGTATTTCCAGCATGGTTGCAGCCACCTCCTTGTCTGCAAACACAATATATAACCATATTGTGTGTGTCATTATGGAATTCACATGCATATAGGATTTTCACACATTTTACGTCTAATAAAGTGTAAGCTGTATAAACAGTGTGTCAAAAGTAAATACGTTCTCAAAGATAATTAAATTTTCCCAGGAAAGCTAATAAATGTATCTCCTGGGATAGTTATTATTTTTCACATCACAACATCACCAATTGTCTCAGGTTGTATTTAAGACATAGTTTACAGAAATCAAATAAGAAATAAGGACGCTGTGAACATTTGTGTGACTCAAACGTCATGTTTTTGTTTACATACTGTGCTTATGCTTATGAAGACATGGCACTAGTTAAAGCAGCTAACAGAAGATGTTAAACCTGTAACAATAACCAAACCAGTCTAAATATCAGAAGTATTGGTGTGAGAAATTTAAAACATTTATTTCTGACGCTTGGATAATACAGGTTGTTGACAACGACACACAACTACTCACCCTGCTGGACGTTCGCTAAAAGCCTGAAGGAGTTCCCCATTTTCCATCAGCGAACACAGTCACCTCCTCTAGTATCCGCGGCACAATGTTCAGGCATTTTGACCAGTGGTTGTTCAATATTTTAAGAAAACAAGCTTCTAAATTACAACTCTCTATCATTACGAAGCTCCTCGGCCCCTTCCCGAGCCCCTGCATCCGGTTAGGGCTTTTTGCCGTCCAATCAGAACGCTCGTTTCAGGCGAGCTTTGCGTGATGACGTCAACTGGTAAAAGGTCTATTTGAAAACCGAGAGGGAGGGGGCCTGTTTGATGAGCAGCGGTAACTCGTTCCAGAGTCTTGGGCCTGCTACAGAGAACGCCCTGTCACCCCTGCGCTTAAGGCGAGTTTCTGGAACTATTAAGAGTACCTGATCCTCTGACCTCAAAGCACGTGGAGGGACATATGGGTGTATCAGATCCGAGAGATAGGCGGGGGCGAGACTGTTCAGCGATTTGTAGACATACATGAGAATTTTGAATTGGATTCGAAGATGAACCGGTAGCCAGTGAAGGGAGGCCAAGACTGGTGTAATGTGCTCTCTTTTGCGTGTGCTGGTTAAAAATCGGGCAGCTGCGTTCTGAACCAGTTGTAATCGTGCAATGGTGGCTTGACTGACGCCAAACAGAAGTGAATTGCATGAACATCTTGTGATTACACTGTGTTAGTTTGAAAAATATTTGCCATGTCGTATTTGAGGTAATTGATGATATGTGTTACAAAGTACTAGGGAGAAGAAAATAGAAGCTAGCTTGACACATTTATGTCTATAAAACATTGAATATTAATTCAAATAACTCCAACAGGTTACAGTCAGTACATGAACATCTTATGATTACACTGTGTTAGTTTGAAAAAATATCTGCCATGTGGTATTTGAGGTAATTGATGATATGTGTTACAAAGTACTAGGGAGAAAAAAAATAGAAGCTAGCTTGACACATTTATGTCTATAAAACATTGAATATTAATTCAAATGGCTCCAACAGGTTACAGTTAGTACATGAACATCCTGTGATTACATTCTGTTAGTAAAAAAAAAAAAAAAAGTTTCTGGACTAAATTAACCACATTTTTCTTTTACAGTCAACAGAAGAAAATCACCAGAATTGAACAACCTGTGTCGTCTTCTGGAGGAAGCCGTGAGACACCAGATGGAAATTCGTTACTTCTGTTTGTCACTTCAAACTTTTCCTATTAAACGTTATATTTTCTTAAGTGGTGTCCTGGAACATTCAATTTCCTAAACTTATTTTACAATGTGAAGTGTGTACTGTATTTATAATTCTCATTTCTTTTCCCCAATCCATTGAATATTTTAAGCTGAATTAAGCAAAGGAGTGACAGCCTGAACGAGCCAGATGAACAACGTGAGACTACATTTTGTTTATTTACATTACCAAAACCTCTCTTTACTTGATACATTTTTTGTATCCTTGTATGCAAGTACCGTATTATGACTTTAGAAAGTGGATGCTCAGCTAAAATGCCTTTACATGGGGTCTGGTCCCATGTGACTTGGTGGACAAGCCCCACTAGTGGTCTGCTAAACTCTTGATTTTTGTTTTTGCAGCATCTTATTCACAGTTGTGTGGGTGTGTTTAGTATTTGCAGCATTTTTTTCTTTGTTTTCATTTTTTGGGTTCTGTGTTTCTTTATCTAATTTCTGTGATTTCAAATTTCTTCTGATGCTTTTTTTTGGTTGTTTATTTTGGAGTTTGCATCACTTATGTGTTTGCTGTGCATATTAAATCTTTGCAACTTGTTTGCACCAGCCAGCCATTGTGGAGGCAGGACTCCTCAGCGACTAGTCGTGAAAGACGTACCTCTTCTGAGGTCAATTGAACCAGAATTTAATAGAAGATCTAATAAAAAAGTGAACCATCATCTAGTGGTCAAATATAAAAATCAAAAGATTGGTAACAAAGGTACAAAGAAAAAATATTGTTGAAATGAATGTGTTATTTTATATGAGATGAGATTAAACAAAGACAAAGCAAGGTTATTACTCACAGCTAAACTGCTTTCATCTGGTGTGTTTTCATGTGTCTGTTTAAATATGACTTCAGTCCAAACCTGTGTCCACAAAGATCACAAGCAAATGCTTTCTGTCCTGTGTGGACTATCATGTGTCTGTTTAAAACTGACTTCTGTCCAAACCTGCGTCCACAAAGATCACAAGCAAATGCTTTCTGTCCTGTGTGGACTATCATGTGTGAGTTTAAACTTGACTTCAGTCCAAACCTGCGTCCACAAAGATCACAAACAAATGTTTTATGTTTATGTTTATGTTTATTAAATTTGTTCATTTTTTTACAAAAGAAACACAATACAAGACAATCCCATTAATGATACGTACACAATGTAAAAAAATGAAAGGAAGCAGAAAGAAGAATAAATCTTATTATATCTGCCCCTTTTTTCAAACAATCAGATTAAACAATAATAATATTTCACCAGTAGTACAAAATGACTAACTCTTTCTAATTTTCTAATACTAATACGTAACTAATAATCGATACAAAACACATTAATAATATTTCACCAGTAGTACAAAATGACTAATTCTTTCTAATTTTCTAATACTAATACATAATTAAAAATTGATACAAAGCACATTAATAATCTTCCACCAGTAGTACAAAATGACTAACTCTTTCTAATTTTCTAATACTAATACATTACTAATAAATAATACAATACACATTATGCTAATTCATATATATTTTTTCAACAAATTCCTTTTGATCATTTTTTTAAATGTAAACAGTGACTTGGCATTTTTAACTACATTCTCCAAGCCATTCCATAATCTAATTCCCTGGATTGAGGTAGAACGTCCCTTCAAGCTAGTTCTGAATTGTGGTTTTACAAACATCTCTGTCCCCTTAAGATTATAACAACTTTGTCTTTTAACAAAGTGCATTTGGATATTTAAAGGTAATTTGTTGTTCTGAGCCCTATACATAATTGATAAAATATTATAATCAACCAAATCATGGAACTTCAATAATTTCAGTTGATAAAATAATGTACTGGATGGATGACAGTAATGTTTTCTAGTGATAATTCTTACAGCTCTTTTCTGTAATACAAAAATAGGCTTTGTGATTGTTTTACACGCTTTCCCCCAAACATCAATACAATAGATTAAGTGTGGAACAATGATTGTGTTATACAACAAATACAGAGCTTTATCATTCAATAGGTCTCTGACCTTGTATAGTACTGCAATCGATTTAGCTATTTTTATTCTTACAGAATTTATGTGTTGTTTCCATGTCAGTTTGTCATCAATAATAACACCCAAAAACTTCACCTCACTCACTCTACAAATCTCAACACCCTCAATTTTGAGTGGAACATCAACAGTTTTCTTTTTATTACTGAATATCATGTAATTAGTTTTTTCTAGATTTAATGATAATTTATTGATTTTAAACCAAGTTTGTATTTTGGTAAATTCTGTCTTTATCAATTCCAACATTTGTTCTATATCTTCACCTAAACAGAAAAATGTGGTATCATCAGCAAAAAGTATACATTTAAGGAGTCCTGACACATTTACCAAGTCATTCACATATAAAATAAATAGCTTTGGTCCAAGCACAGAGCCCTGGGGAACTCCACATGTGATATTACAGAGGTCAGATCTTACATCATTTATTTGTACAAATTGTTTCCTATCTTTCAAATAGCTAGATACCCACTGTAATGCTGGTCCTCTAATACCATATTTGTTCAGTTTTTCAAGGAGAATGGTGTGATCAATAGTATCGAATGCTTTTTTTAAATCAACAAAAATACTGACACAGTATTGTTTTTGATCGACAGCAGTAGTTATTTGTTCCATTAATTCCATGAGAGCCATTGATGTAGAGTTTTTAGCTCTGAACCCATATTGACTATTGCTTAGAATATTTTGTTTGTCTATAAATTGATCTAGTCTGTACACAAAAAGTTTTTCAAGAATTTTAGAAAACTGTGGTAACAAGGATATAGGTCTATAAGGATATAGGATATAGGTTTTCTGTCCTGTGTGGACTATCATGTGTGAGTTTAACATTGACTTCTGTCCAAACCTGCGTCCACAAAGATCACAAGCAAATGTTTTCTGTCCTGTGTGGACTATCATGTGTTTGTTTAAATCTGACTTCTGTCCAAACCTGCGTCCACAAAGATCACAAGCAAATGCTTTCTGTCCTGTGTGGACTATCATGTGTGTGTTCAAATGTGACTTCCGTCCAAACCTGTGTCCACAAAGATCACAAGCAAATGCTTTCTGTCCTGTGTGGACTATCATGTGTGTGTTTAAATGTGACTTCCGTCCAAACCTGTGTCCACAAAGATCACAAGCAAATGCTTTCTGTCCTGTGTGGGCTATCATGTGTTCGTTTAAATGTGACTTCCGTCCAAACCTGTGTCCACAAAGATCACAAGTAAATGCTTTCTGTGCTGTGTGGACTATCATGTGTTCGTTTAAATCTGACTTCTGTCCAAACCTGTGTCCACAAAGATCACAAGTAAATGCTTTCTGTGCTGTGTGGACTATCATGTGTGCGTTTAAATCTGACTTCTGTCCAAACCTGTGTCCACAAAGATCACAAGTAAATGCTTTCTGTCCTGTGTGGACTATCATGTGTGCGTTTAAATGTGACTTCTGTCCAAACCTGTGTCCACAAAGATCACAAGCAAATGCTTTCTGTCCTGTGTGGACTATCATGTGCATGTTTAAATTTGACTTCTGTCCAAACCTGTGTCCACAAACATCACAAACAAATGCTTTCTGTCCTGTGTGGACTAGCATGTGTCTATTTAGATTACCCTTATGGTTAAATATTTTTCCACAGTCTTCACAACTAAATGAGTTCTGTCTTGACCGACTTTTCTTGATTGAGGCTCCGGTTTTCTTCACTTTTAAACGTTCCTCGATAACCAAACAACTTGAAGACGTCTCTGACTGACTCGTCTTGTGAAATTGTTTCCCATGCTCAGTGAAGCTGCAAGATTTGTTGACAGTGTTTATGCCTGACTCAGGAGCTCTGCTCTCCTTCCAGTCTTTGTCACCGTCTTCAGGTTCTGACCCAGAGTCTGATAAGTCTTTTAGCTGAGAGTCAGAGTCCTTCACCTCATCACCTTCATCATCCTCACTGACTTCAGTCTCTGAAGAGCTGCAATCATCTCCATAAGTATTTAGATCTGGGTTCCTGGTAGTTTCTCCTTCTCCACAGTCCTCTCCACCAGTTGCTGCTTTCATCTGGTCAGCTGAGCTGCTGGTTGGAAGATCTTCCTCTTTTACTTGGTGCTGATGAAGCTGTAAAAACAGAGGCTTCTCTTCATCTTCCTCATTCTTCCAAGGAACAGCAGTGAATGCAAACCCGGTGTCATCAGTCTCCTTTTTCACACAAAACTGCTCTCCCTCTTGACTGGTCCACAGTTCCTCCTCTTCCTCCTTTATGTTGAGGGTCACTGGATCCTGTTGGTCCACACCAAGCATCCGTACTTCAGGAGCTTCTTCTTTAATCAGCGCCTTCTCCTGAACATCTGCAGGGACCACTGAAAACATGAACATCAGGCACAATTATAACTTTGTATTCTCACATACAGTGGTGCTTGAAAGTTTGTATAGCCTTTAAAACTTTCTAAATTTCTGCATAACAATGTCCTAAAACATCATGAGATTTTCACACAAGTCCTAAAAGTAGATGAAGAGAACCAAGTTGAACAAATGAGAAACATTTTTTATACTCGGTCATTTATTTATCGAGGAAATTTATCTAATATAACATGTTTTTTCCTGAGATTTGTCAAGTTGTCTGATCAATAATGCAATACCGTATTTTCCTCCCTATATGTCACAGGTTTTTTTTGTGCATAATTTACATGTTCTGCTACTTATAGGCCGAAGCGACATATTTATGGATTTTTTCCCTTATTTATAAAACCAGCAGCACGGTGGCTCAACTGGTAAAGCTGCTGCCTCTCAGCGAGCAGGTTCCCGGTTCAAATCCTGGTCAGGGGGCCTTTCTGGGTGGAGTTAGCATGTTCTCTCCGTACATGCGTGGTTTTCTCCAGGTACTCCGGTTTCCTCCCACAAACCAAAAACATGCATGTTAGGCTGATTGGCAACTCTAAATTGTCTCTAGGTGGGAGTGCAAGAGTGAATGGTTGTTTGTCTCATTTGTCTCCATGTGGCCCTGTGATGGACTTGCGACTTGTCCAGGGTGTACCCCGCCCATCGCACAGTGATTGCTGGACATGGGCACCGGCGATCCCCGTGACCCAAAATGGAAGAAGCGGGTAAAAGATAAAGGATGGATGGATTTATAAACCAATTATTGGCTGAGATATGACCGTTTTCATTCATTCTGACTGAAAAAAGAGCAGTACTAGTATCAGCCATTTGATGGTAGCAGAGTAGTAATAGCAGTAAGGCATGCTTTGTATCATGTAATAGGTAAACGTGGCTATAATGACAAATTCAAATGTTAAGACAGATACAACTGGACTTTATTTATTACACTTTATTTATTACACTTTATTTGCTTTGTTTTTTTTTTCTTGTTTTTTGAATGTCCAGAGGACCAGACTTAGGACCAACTGTCAAACCAGCTGCACCGCCCCAGCGAAATTCAGATAATTTGACCATTAAAGTGCATTTATTAAGCAATCGTTAGACTGAGATACACCTTTGCTATAATTTTGAGCAAACAAAAAAATTGTTCAGGTGCTTTTATTGTTAAATTTCTTAGAAACGAGCAGCGTTCCTCCTCCTTTTTTCCTCCCTCTGCGCGCTCCCGCAGCACAGAGTCAGCAAAACCATTTTTTCAAATACAGCTGATTTGACCATTAAAGTGCATTTACTAAGCAAACGTTAAACCGAGACACACACTTAATATAATTTGTAGCAAACAAATAATTGTTTTTAAGTGTTACCGTAATCTTGTTAAATTCTTGTTAAAGTCCTCCCATGCACACTCCTGTGGGCGCCATTTGGCAGCCCATTAATTTTTAGCACAACACCGGCACACATTTCTGCGCACAACTGCTAATGTGTCAGAACTCCTGCATACATTTCAAAGATAATAAATAAAAAAGCTTACAGTAAAAGAAAAAATAGATAAAAAAACGAGGGAAATGTCTAATGTGTTTCCCTTATCAGTCAAGTTCACTCGGTGCAACATATCACTATGGGAATTGCGCCCCAGCGCGATTTTCACCTGAAGTAATACATTCACACCTTTACGGCAGGTGGGCATCAGCGTCACCACAGAGGCCCAGGCCTCTGGGTATAAAGACGAATGCGTCCATCTTATCTGTCTCTTTTGCCCTTCAGCTAGCTTACACCTGAACTTCGTGGGACTCTCTGTAAGCTACATCGCTCTACCGGAGGTGAGCTCGCTCCCTACATTGAACGTACTGTACAGAGAAATTTCCTGCATGTTGCTGGGCTAGTGAAAGCTAGTCCAGTGTCTTTCATTTAATCTCAAGGTTTTTTCTTCTCTCTTCGCAGCGGCTTCGCTTGACGGCGCTAACTGCGTCACACCGCTACCCCGCTAACAAGTTAGCGGGCTAGCCAGCGAAAGCTACGCGGCGAAGGAGACGTCTTCGGACTATGTTAGCACTGCTAACGAGCGCAACTCTTCTCAGCCATGGCTCCAGAGAAGGGAAAGCGAAAACCCCAAAATTCTAAGAAGACTAGCAGGCCACCGAGCCCCAACTCTTGGGCCTGCCCCAGCGGCTGCGGCTACTCCCTTTCGGTGACGGACACCCACGAGGCCTGTCCCGTTTGCCTGGGGATGTTGCACGCTAAGACGGCACTGGAATCCCCCGACTCCTGTCCACACTGTAGCCAGATGCTTGAGGCCGTGAGGAAGCGTCGCATGGACATCGTGGCCAAGGCCATGGGTGGCACCGCGGCACCACGAGACACGGATCTCACAGAGGCGCTCACTCCCACACCGGAGCTCGAGGCCATTGAACTGGAGGACAGTGGACAGGTCGAATGGGAGGACAGTATGGACATGGCGGCACCCATCGGGGACTCGACAGCTGAGTTTGAAACACGAGGACTGTTAAACGCAGACGAGCTCTCGCTAACAGCCTCGGGGGAGATTTCAGACGACGAAGCTGAAGAGGACGAGAGGGAGGAAGAAGACTTCTCCCAGAACCCGACGCCAGCTCAGCCAGAGATAGACGCCTCAATCCCCGCCTTGTTCGACTTGTGTCGCAGAGCAACAGACACACTACGGATCAGCTGGCCAGAACCCCCACCTCGCCAACAGGTTACGAGGTTGGCGGGGAATTATTTCTTTGTAAAACAACAGTCGGCCACGAGGCACAGGATGCCGATTTTTCCGGATTTCCTGACGGAGCTCACTTGCACCTGGGTTGAACCCAAGGCTCCCATGCTTCTGCCGCTCTCCCAGTTCCTCGACGTCGCCGGAATGGAGGCAGTAGGAATTGCCAATGTCCCACAGATGGAGGACACGCTGGCGGCTCACCTGGACCCTAGGACATCGGGCACAAAGCCAACTCTGCCCAGCAAAGCCTGCCGCGCCTCGGCCTCCTAGCTCGAAAAATGTTACCAAGCTCAAAGCCTCGCGGTCCGCGCGATTAACGCTTCGGCCATGATGCAGGCCTACCTGGCAGAGAAGCTACAGGAACTACAGGTAACAACAGACAAAAAGGCGGCGACTGAGGTCCTGGAGGAAGCCCGTAAGGTGACGGACTTTGTTCTCCATATGATAAGGACTGCGGCCATCACTCAGGGGAGATGCATGGCTGAAGTGGTCATCGCCCAACGTCACCTGTGGCTGACTTTGACGGACCTGCCGGAGGGCCAACGGTACCCCTTCCTCCACCACCCGATCGAGCCGCCGGGACTCTTCGGGGACGCTCTGGAGCGTATCCAGAGCAGAATGGAGCAAAGGCGAAAACAGGCAGAGGCCCTACGCGAGGGGATGTCGAGAAAAGCTTTTGCATCCCCCAGAGACACCAGTGGGAGCAGGCTCGTGCAACCTTGACACCACTCAGCCACACGTCATCCCCCACAGAAAAGACCAGCTTACAACGGGGAGCAGCGGCAGAGTCCCATAGCAGGTCCATCTCAGGCTGGACAGTCCTGGACCAGGAACAGGTTTGTTCCTCGCCAAGCGACTCCGCCGAGAACTTCCTCAACGAACCGGGACAGAAGGCAGAAGCAGGCCTGACGAAGCAGGTCCTCTTCACAGTTTTGCATGTTCGTCCGCCCATGTGGTATGGAAACCCAGACTTTTAAACCCAGACTTTATTTGTAAAAAGCTACGAAAAGCTGGTGACATTCGTGTGTGCACAAAACAAAGCGTTTCTGCTATGTGTGTGAAAAGTACGCATTTCTGTTATTCAAAACACGAAAATAAAGTACCAAAAGCACAAAATGCCCTGGTTCTTGACTCAAAAAACAAACAAAAAAAAACAGCACAATTTTTAAGAAAACTGTCACGATGAAGGGAGAGGGCAATCACCCCTCCTCCCTCGTGAACCATAAGGTGTCAGGTCATACAATGAGCCACAGTGGGACGTCTTGGGTCTGTCTGGAGCGGACAGACTTCACGGCGTCCGCTGGTGGACAGGTCAGCTTGCACGGGGCCAAGTGGGGGGGCGGGGGGAGCCCCCTCACACACCCACGAGGCACAGACAACCCCCAATAAACATGCTGCAAAAAGGGGTGATAAATGTTGTTCCAAAAACACAATATACACATCGGCCACTTCAGCAAGTATTTCCTCGTGCCCAAACGGGATCAGACCTTGAGACCGATTCTGGATCTCAGAGCACTGAAAAGGAGAATAAAAACTTACAAATTCAAAATGCTCACGCTAAGACAAGTAATCCAGTCCATGAGGCCAAGAGACTACACATGCACGATGGATTTAAAAGACGCTTTTTTCCACGTGAGCATTTGGAGGAAGCATAGAAAATATATTCATTTTGCAGTCGAAGGGAAAGCTTATGAATTTCTGGCTTTACCTTTCGAATTAAAAACTGCTCCACGCACATTTACAAAATGCCTGGACGTAGCCTTGACCCCTCTCAGGGGTCAAGGGGTCAGAATTATAAATTATTTGGACAACTTATTGATTCTGGCCGAGAGCAAAGCCCAAGCCCAGCTGCACTCACACATGGTGATGGTTCACCTGGAGGCTCTGGGATTCGTTATAAATCTGCAGAAAAGCGATTTGACTCCGTCGCAGATTACCGTATTTCTGGGTGTACAGGTCAACACCATTTTGTACAGAGCATGGCTTTCAGAGGCATGGATCTCATCCATACGCCTCTGCCTGGCACGCTTTCAGCTGGGCCAGAGAGTGCCCCTCAAGCTCTGTTAGCGTTTCTTGGGTTTGCTGGTAGCAACCATTCCCTCCGTGCCACAGGCATTATTAAAAATGCACGCTCTACAGATATGGCTAAACAAACAAATGCGTCCTAACCCTCTCGGGCAGGCAGGGAAGATACTGATCAGCCCAGAGTGTCTGACAGCCCTGGAACCCTAGAGGAATCCTTCTGTGTTCACGACAGGTGTCGCGCTGGGATGAGTATTGTCTTGTGTGGTAATCACAACAGAAGCCTCAAAGGGAGGATGGGGAGCAGTTTGCAAAAACCAGAACGCCCAAGGGCTCTGGAAACAGCAGGAAGCAAGCCTCCACATCCACTTCCTGGATTTGAAGGCTGTTTTTCAGTCAAGCACTTTTACAAAAAAGGGTTGATTACAAGATAACATGTCCTCGTAAAATCGGACAACAGGACAACTGTGTCCTACATCAACAGGGAAGGGGGGACAAGGTCCAGACCCCTCCTCAGCCTGACACACAAGCTGCTCACGTGGTGCAGCTCCCAAATAGTCACTGAGAGCGACACACATCCCAGGCGAGCAAAACCACAAGGCAGACACCCTCTCAAGAGGACCACTGCTGGCCTCAGAATGGAGACTAAACCCACGTGTCGTGGACCAGATCTGGTCACGATACGGGCGGGCATCCATCGATCCGTTAGCCTGCAAAACCAGCACGCACTGCGCCCTGTACTTTTTTTTTTATAGATGGCCTCCCTTCTCACCTCACAGCCATCCTCTCACACTGATATGAATTATTATTTTTATTTTTTTTATAGATAGAAAGGAAAGATAGAAAGTAAGACAACAAAACACAAAAATTATCCACAAAAAAAGCACAAGGCAAATACACACAACCTTCGTACGCAATCCTGCAAAGCACATGACAGAACATAGCAACAAAATACACATGCATAACGACTAATAATGTTTATGTTTATTAAATTTGTTCATTTTTTTACAAAAGAAATACAATACAAGACAATCCCATTAATGATACGTACACAATGTAAAAAAAATGAAAGGTAGCAGAAAGAAGAATAAATCTTATTATATCTGCCCCTTTTTTCAAACAATCAGATTAAACAATAATAATCTTTCACCAGCAGTACAAAATGACTAACTCTTTCTAATTTTCTAATACTAATACATAACTAATAATTGATACAATACACATTATGCTAATTCATATATATTTTTTCAACAAATTCCTTTTGATCATTTTCTTAAATGTAAACAGTGACTTGGCATTTTTAACTACATTCTCCAAGCCATTCCATAATCTAATTCCCTGGATTGAGGTAGAACGTCCCTTCAAGCTAGTTCTGAATTGTGGTTTTACAAACATCTCTGTCCCCTTAAGATTATAACAACTTTGTCTTTTAACAAAATTCATTTGGATATTTAAAGGTAAATCGTTATTTTGAGCCCTATACATAATTGATAAAATATTATAATCAACCAAATCATGGAATTTCAATAATTTCAGTTGATAAAATAATGTACTGGATGGATGACAATAATGTTTTCTAGTGATAATTCTTACAGCTCTTTTCTGTAATACAAAAATAGGCTTTGTGATTGTTTTACACGCTTTCCCCCAAACATCAATACAATAGATTAAGTGTGGAACAATGATTGTGTTATACAACAAATACAGAGCTTTATCATTCAATAGGTCTCTGACCTTGTACAGTACTGCAATCGATTTAGCTATTTTTATTCTTACAGAATTTATGTGTTGTTTCCATGTCAGTTTGTCATCAATAATAACACCCAAAAACTTCACCTCACTCACTCTGCAAATCTCAACACCCTCAATTTTGAGTGGAACGTCAACAGTTTTCTTTTTATTACTGAATATCATGTAATTAGTTTTTTCTAGATTTAATGATAATTTATTGATTTTAAACCAAGTTTGTATTTTGGTAAATTCTGTCTTTATCAATTCCAACATTTGTTCTATATCTTCACCTAAACAGAAAAATGTGGTATCATCAGCAAAAAGTATACATTTAAGGAGTCCTGACACATTTACCAAGTCATTCACATATAAAATAAATAGCTTTGGTCCAAGCACAGAGCCCTGGGGAACTCCACATGTGATATTACAGAGGTCAGATCTTACATCATTTATTTGTACAAATTGTTTCCTATCTTTTAAGTAGCTAGATACCCACTGTAATGCTGGTCCTCTAATACCATATTTGTTCAGTTTTTCTAGGAGAATGGTGTGATCAATAGTATCGAATGCTTTTTTTAAATCAACAAAAATACTGACACAATATTGTTTTTGATCGACAGCAGTTGTTATTTGTTCCATTAATTCCATGAGAGCCATTGATGTAGAGTTTTTAGCTCTGAACCCATATTGACTGTTGCTTAGAATATTTTGTTTGTCTATAAATTGATCTAGTCTGTTCACAAATAGTTTTTCAAGAATTTTAGAAAACTGTGGTAACAAGGATATAGGTCTGTAATTGTTGAACACACATTTATCACAATTTTTAAAAATGTTATAATAATATTCATGACCTTGCAATAGATTTCCATAAATAAACAATACCCATACCTACAAATATATATACATTCATATCACATATCCATCTACATATCTGCATATGATATCTACATATACATCCCTGCATCCATTTGTATGTGGCTGTGAACATGCATAAGTGAATAAGGTTCCTCCAATAGAACATTTAGTAGCGACCGTGAAGCATCAGAGATCCACCTCCCCCAAGGCCCAAGGCAGACGAAGGGACGATCAAAGCCCAAGTCCCCAAGAAGGACCCCAAGCCCAGAGTCCCCAGGACCACCCAAACAGGACGAGCCACTCACCCTCTCCCCAGATCTGACCAAGGGGGAGAACCGGACGAGCTCCACCAGCGACTATACACAATGACCCCCGGGAGGCCAACAGCGATAAACCCACAGGCCCCCGCCGGAGCCCGCTGCAAGAGCCCGTTGCACTGACGTAGCCCCAGGCCCGGACACCGTTGCTCAGTTGCTCAGTTGGTGAACGGACGGAGAAGATGGCAGAGAATTCAACTTATGTGGATTTTTCGGCTTAAACAAGGTAAGAACATGAACTGAATATATTTACTTCTTCAAGATGATAATTGCTGTATGAATTTGTGATAACTGATATCGGGTGTAAAGCGACTGAATTGATGCTGGCTCATGCATGTAGCTACTAAGCTAGGCTAACTTACTTAGTAGAAATGATATTGTTAATTATAGAAAACTAACCCTTTTTCTATCAAAGATAAAACTGTAATCTGGCTCTCCGATTGATTAAATTCGGTCCAGGTTAATACATTTTACCGGAGGAAAATCACATTTGTTGTCATTCGGTAGGCCTACCATAACTTGTTAGCTTAATGTTGGTGCTTGGTGGTAATTATTTATCCGGACAAATAACACTATACTTAGTTAAACGTTACGAGTAGAATGTAAAAATGCAGCGGACATCTTCTAGAGCACTATAATTTCTGCGATGCGTAAAATAGAATCCAGTGTAAAAACGTGGAATCTCGCAGAATTCGCTTATTTGACTGAGTTTCTGATGTACTGTATTTTGGATGCTCCCGCTGCACCTGCTGTGGTAACAGGTGCAGGGGTGAGCTCTGCTGTCTGCTCCCCTCCGGACACAGGAGGGGAGGGAAAAAGCTGCGTCCCGCGCTGCAAACAACAACTCGCTAAAAGCAACGTCCTCCAGAAATATGAAGCTAGGGTAAAGTTTACAACTTTGTGTGTGTGTGTATGTGGCACGTGCACGCGTGTGTGTATGTGGCACGTGCGCGCGCGCGTGTGTGTGTGTGCGCGTGTGTTTGTGTGCGCACGCGTGCGCGTCATCTTCCATCATCATACCACTTTTATATAAAGCACAAACGTCACAAGTCCCGTACAAGAGACGTACACAACAGGACATAGTTTAAATTAGAGAAGTAAATGAGCTTAGATCCAGTAGGCAAGTTTGCACAAATTATTGCTGTTTGTAGGTTTTATGTTTATGACATATTTAATGTTCACTCAAATTGGTGTGGTGGTGGGGTCCTCCTGGCCCCACCTGATTAAGCTTTTTACAGACTTTTATGAGATTTATATAGCTTAGAACTCAGAATAGAAAACCAGTTGTTTAACTTTTTTCATCATAACCTGGTTGACAAATATAAAATTTGACAGCACAGTTGGTAGAACTGCTGTTTCTCAGCAAAATGGCTGCTGGATCAAATCCCAGCCTGGGACCTCATGGTGTTTACATGTTCTCCCTCTACATGAATGGGTTTTTTCTCAGTACTCCAGTTTTCTCACACAGATAAAAGACATGCACTTTAGATTCACTGGTGTACACTGTAGGTCTCAAACAATTGCTTGATTTGTAAATGTTCTTTTGAACAAAATCACATTAAAGTCTAACTTAAACCCAGCAGTTAAAAATGGGCCAGTTTGTCATGATCTCCTGGGCCACATTTTCTCCTCAGTCTGCTCCTGCCTCAGTGAACCACGATGGGGTCCATCTAAAAATATAATTATTTGCACCTGATGAAGTTTAACTGCCACATTTCTCTCCTTTCTCTACAAGGTGCAGTCTAAAGAAGTGACAATGCTGCTAAAGGTGAAGTACCAGAATACCAAGAAGTACATCCGGTTACTGTCAGAGTCTACCTTTTTGGATTTTTTTGCCCAGGGTGAGTAGCCATCTCCAAAGTTGCCCTTAGAAAAACTAACATCAAGCATTTATGCATTTAGGATGGCTATTTAAGTTTACAATTTGAGTATCAATTGGCCCCCCCACCAAAAAACAAAACAAAACAACAACAACAACAAAAAAACAACTGTATTGTATTTGTATTGAAATATTGTGTTAATGTCCTAAATTCAAAAGTAAAGCTATTCATAAATGCAAATCACTCACTGCACTTGAGATCAGCATTGTTTTTTTTAATCTGTTTTCATAATTTTCTTTCTACAGTCAAATACAAATTTGGGCTTCCTGATGCTACTGAACTTGATGCTATTGATGAAACCAACACATTAGTTTGATGAACAACTGAATCAAGACTTCCTTCTGCTGTTTGGAGTTGAAACAGCCTCCAAGATGCTTGAGAAGTGGGAGACAACTTTCAACTCAACGGTTATCAGAGGCCAAACAGCTGACTCGGTCAACTGAGCTGTGCAGACTTCTAAAAGCAGCTGAGAATCTAACAGAAGATGATGACACCAGTAAGCTAATAATCATCATTGAATTTTATTGCTTTGTGCATTCTAATTTGATGATAATGGCTTGTTTCACCTCATTGTCCTCCTGATAGCCTGGGACAGTGACATGGCTTCTCTGCTGCTGCTCCTCCATCTCCTGCCACCCACAGCTGGACGAAAGAGGACCAGGATGAGCCCCAGTGATGCAGTGGAGAAAATGTTGCACTTTCACAAGGTATGCAGGACTTAAGGCTGGTTTATACTTCTTGTTGCGCGTCTTTTACCCCCCGTTGAGTGAAAAAAGGTTGCGCAACTTCCGTCTGCACTCCCGCTGCGATCCCCTGGTGACAGCTGTCTTGTACATGGCCCCCTGTCAGAACTCCGAGACGCAGTGGATGCGGCTTCGGAGCGTGTGATTGGTTCAAAGTTTGTGGGCGTTTTTGCTTTGACATGGATAGTTTTGAAGAGAAACTCGTCTGTGCGCGCGCACACGCAAACCCCAACACACACCAATACATATACAGTATATTTATATATATACAGTATATTTATATATATATATATTTACGAACACGCGCGCGCACACAGGAGCTAAAGCATGCGCGTGTAAAGTTGACAAAATGAAGAGGATTGCGCATGCGCGCAGCTTTTAAAACAAAGAAAAGGCCGCTGTTATGTAAAAATGTGCGTTTAAAGCGAGCGGAGACCCTGAGGAGACTCGCCGACGTATGCAGTGGGAGGGAAGAGGGAGGGATTTACTATAATGTTTCCCCCACATCTTTCCAAGTATAAACACTCAATGCGGTCGATGACACACACGCAATTACGTCATCGCTGGGTTCACTCAACAGGGGGTAAAAGACGTACGACAAGAAGTATAAACCAGGCTTCATTTTCATCCACCTAGCCAGTACTTTAGATGTATAAACCCAATTTAAAATAACTTGGAAAGGCATAGTCAAACAAGGAACTGAAAGGTCCACTGACATGATTTTTTTTACTATTCATAAAATTGCTCAAAATATATATATTTTATCATTTAAATATGTTCGTTTTTGCAAACAAAATGATAAATCACTTTAATTTTGCTTTAAAAGTGATTTTGAACTTCAAGCCGTGTTTAATCATGGGAAATCCGATTACACGCGAACGCACCATCTGTGATGTCACACCGGGCAGAGCTCTGGGCTTGTCACAGTGTGCAGGTATGAGCAGCTCGACATGAAGGTAAGTCTGATACAGAATCAGACCTAAATTAGATCCTGTTGTTTCTTGTTCCATCACCCAAACTATTTTCTGCTTCCCAAAATGAAGACAAATAGCTCAAATCTTCACATAGATTGATAAATTAGTCGGGTTTTAAATTGTCCGCTATTAAAGACACCACAGCCCTCTGCCCAGTGTGACATCACATATGGTGCGTTCGAGTGTAATCGGATTTCCCATGATTAAACACGGCTTGAAGTTCAAAATCACTTTTAAAGCAAAATTAAAGTGATTTATCATTTTGTTTGCAAAAACAAACATATTTAAATGATAAACTATATATATTTTGAGCAATTTTATGAATAGTAAAAAATTCATGTCAGTGGACCTTGAACATCTTTATGTTGACTACTATTCCAACAATACCGGTAGTCCCTCAACACTAAGGACTTCTTTGACTGAAACACACAGTTTGCCAGAAAACAACTAAACTTTTCTGGTGTATAGGCCCAAGTGAGCAGTTAAAAACTTGACATTTAAGGTTTTATCTTTCTGTTTTCAGTCATGCTGCAGCTTGAATGAACACCTTCGGAGAAGAGATGGTAGACAACCATACATCCTTGCTGTTGGTCGAACCAGGAACAGGATTGACACGTTCTACATTGTTGTGGACAAACAGCTCACCCCCTGCAAAGCCACCAGCTCATTGGGTGCATTTGATGAACTTTTTGAATCCCACTACGTGTTCAACCTGTCATACGATGAGTACCTGGGCCAGTTCTTCATCTTCATCCAAACTACAGTCTACAATATTGATGTAGCAACAACAAATGAGTCTCCCAGAGTGCGTGAGTTTTGTGCTAAAGTCTTCAACTAAAATACTAAAGTAAGAAACGTTCCTCTACTTTTTGGTGACATTGTGCCTGAAGGAAACAAAAACTGGCTTTTGCTGCTGCTTTTGCTGCAGATTATGAACATTATTTTTTCTCCATCTGTTACATTTGGCATGACTGTCCTTCTTAAGCATTTGATAATGGAACATCATGAATTGTTAAAAGAGCTGTATCCTGGGAAAAACCTGATCCCGAAACATCACTTATACACTACCCATCTTGTATCCGAAAAATTGGACCACTAATACATATGTGGAGCATGAGATTTGAGGCAAAACACAGAATTTTTAAAAAAATACTCTTAAAAACTTCAAAAACATCACAAAATATCTTGCAAAAAAACATCAAATGCCCTTGTATATCATTGGGAGACATCACATTCAAAATGTTTGGACTATGGACCATTGAAATATATTAATGTGGACAATGAAGTCTATGGTGATTTGTTGGTTCGAGCTTTGCATGTTGAGTCTGTATCAAAAGACATTTACCGTATGCAACTAACTGGGTTACAATCAGTGGGACAGAGTACAGGGCAGGACCAATAATTTGCAGTGAAATGGAACATGAAATGCCTGTTTTTCAGAATAGGAAAAATATATGTTCTAGATGGAGTTATCTGGTTTCTTGCAAACAAGCTTGTCATTGACCATTTCAGTGAACATTTTCATGCTTACAAAGTATTTGAAAGTAATGACAAAGATGTTGTTTAAAGCAGATAGTCTCATGATTTATAAGCCATTTGACTTACAAAGTGCTTATGGTGGAGATGAGCGCCAATATATTGTGCCAATTCCAATGGTGCTGGGAAGTTGTTATTTAAATAAAATAAAAAATGGATGAAATGTATTTTGTATTTACTTGCTCACTGCTGGTCAACACATTTGAACTATGATGTGACTTTAAAGTGTTTATGTATGTTAATGCCAGATGACTAAAAACATTCAAATTTGGTGACTTACATAGTAAACCCAGAATGCACTTTTAATGTATTACAAAACAAATCGGTGAATGTAAACACATAAGTGAAAGGAAATAACACAATTTTAGTGTTGAAATGCACTTTATTGTGTCATAAAATAGCACTGTATAAAGTAAAAATTTAACACTTGAAGTGAAAAGGAATAACACAATTTTAGTGTTAAAAATGCACTTTATTGTGTCATAAAATAGCACTGTATAAAGTAAAAATTTAACACTTGAAGTGAAAAGGAATAACACAATTTTAGTGTTAAAAATGCACTTTATTGTGTCATAAAATAGCACTGTATAAAGTAAAAATTTAACACTTGAAGTGAAAAGGAATAACACAATTTTGAGTTAAAAGTGCACTTTCTACAGTGTTATAGAATAACACCAATAGTGTCAAATATTTAACACTATTAAAGTGTTAAAGTGTTAACACTTTTCAAAGTGTAATTTTAACTCAATTTCCGTGAGGATTATATAAACTCGGAAAAAGTGTTAAATTTAACACTCTGTGAGTTGAATTAACACTCCCGTTTTTGCTGTGTATCTGACCTCAGAGACCTGGAGCGGACGGGGAAATTTAACAACTCCCTTATATAAGTAGGAGCGAGGCCATTCAGAGCTTTAAAAACAAATAATAAAAGTTTAAAATCTATCCTAAAACGGACAGGAAGCCAATGTACTGTAGTGAGAATAAAACAGGTGTGATGTGGTCCCATCTAGGAGTGTTGGTTAAAAGGCGAGCTGCTGCATTCTGAACAAGCTGGAGGCGGCTCAGTGTTGACTGAGGCACACCAACATACAGAGCGTTACAATAATCGAGCCTAGAACTGATAAAAGCATGAACAGCCTTCTCCAAGTCACAACGGTTTAAAAAGGGTTTGACCTTTTTTAAAAGACGTAAATAAAAAAATCCAGACCGGACAACAGAGGCGATGTGTTTGTCAAAATGTAAAGCCTTATCAAAGGTCACTCCAAGGTTTTTCACACTGTCACTGAAGTTAATATTCACATTTCCCAGGCCAGTTGCATCTTTGTTACCAAATAAAATCCATTCTGTTTTACTGTCATTTAAAAATAGGAAGTTATTGTTTAGCCAATGTTTGATATCCCAGAAAAAAACAAGATTATCTCTCATGCTTCTGCTCTGTAAATCCAGGATGGACTCTTTGAATTTCATGCTTTCACCTGACATACGCGTCACCTGTTCTGTTAAATTTTTGACGTCGCCCCGCAGTGATTGGTTCTCTGCAGCGAGTGACGTCACTTGGACGTGACTGCACTCTAAGGATTCTCTGAGTTTTTCGAATTCTTTGTGTAAAACCTCAACTAAAAAAAGTCTAGCATCCAAACTAGATAGTTTTTTATCAATTGATTCTAATATCTCTGTAAAACTCTTCTCTGGTGACCCGGATGTGCCCGGAGAACTCTCTGAACGCGTGCGTTTAGATATCTGTGTGGGCGTGGTTTTGTATTTTGTCTTACCCATCACGAAACTCTCAAAACACTGGTCCAGAAAATTCTCCAAGTCACTCACCGTCTCCTCGTCCAGATTTTAGAATCAACAAGTAGAGGTTAATATGAACAGTATTTTTTTTATGTTTAAAAAAAATACACATAAATGTTTTAATCAAAACATTAAATGTTGATTTAATTTAATATATTTGGCTTGTTTTACCTGAATTCAATTGCATTTGTTTGTATTTGTTTGGCTTACCTGTCTCCTGCCATGTAAAACGAAGCACAGCACTCACCTGACCTCAGCTCACTCATCACCAGGTGCAAGCAATCCTTTTACAAAAAAGGGCTGATTACAAGATAACATGTCCTCATAAAATCGGACAACAGGACAACTGTGTCCTACATCAACAGGGAAGGGGGGACAAGGTCCAGACCCCTCCTCAGCCTGACACACAAGCTGCTCAAGTGGTGCAGCTCCCGAATATTGTCACTGAGAGCGACACACATCCCGGGGGAGCTAAACCACGGGGCAGACGCCCTCTCAAGAGGACCACTGCTGGCCTCAGAATGGAGACTAAACCCACGTGTCGTGGACAAGATCTGGTCACGATACGGGCGGGCATCCGTCGATCTGTTCGCCTGCAAAACCAGCACGCACTGCGCCCTGTACTTCTCACTGAAGGAAACGGACGCGCCGCTGGGAACAGATGCTTTGGCCCAAAGCTGGCCAGCAGGGGCGCTATATCACGCGTTTCCAACCATCCCTCTGATTCAGGGGACGCTGGAACGTGTATGAAAGGGAGCTCTTTGCCTGATAATAATAGCCCCCAGGTGGCCACAGAAACCATGGTTCTCAGAAATAATCTCACTGTTGTCAAGGATACCATGGCAGCTGCCCCTACACAGGGACCTGCTGACTCAAGTCCACGGGCAGCTCCTTCACCCACGCCCAGAACTGTGGCAACTCTCAGCCTGGCCGCTGAGAGGAACAGGCTGATGGCCTCTGGCCTCCCCAGTAATGTCATAAATACAATACAGGGAGCGAGAGCCCAGTCAACACAGACTCTCTACGCTCGTAAATGGCGTGTTTTCGAGGCCTGGTGTTTGGAAAGGAATATTATTTCATATTCCTGTGATCTGGTTCAGCTCCTCACTTTTTTACAAGACTTGCTGGAAAAAGGCAGCTCCTTTTCCACCATTAAGGTGCTTTTGTCAGCCTCCTCGGCATGCCACAAAGGCTGGGGACGCAAAACACCCGGTGCCTACCCTCTCATGATATGTTTCATGAAGGGCGTACTAAGAAAAAGGCCCCCCAGCAGGACTCTGGCCCCAGACTGGGACCTCCAGTTAGTTCTGGACGCTTTGTGTGAGCCTCCGTTTGAACCTCTGAACAGCATTAAGATAGATTTATTATCTTATAAGACTGCTATGCACTTGGCTCTCTGCTAAGCTAAACGTGTGGGTGACCTAAACGCTTTATCTGTGCACCCAATGTGTACCAGGTTTGCCCCACACGGGTCAAAGGTCACCCTTGCGTCCAAACCCCGCATATGTGCCGAAGGTTCCAACTTTAAATCCCAGAAGGCTGGACTTTGAGCTCTCAACATCCCCCCCCCCCTGTCCTCACTGAGGGACAGAGGAGGCTGAAAGCACTCTGCCCTGTCAGGGCCGTGAGTACTTACAAGCCCAAAACCAGAAAAGTTGGCACGTTGTGGAAATCGCAAATAAAAACAGAATACAATGACTTGCAAATCTTTTTCAACCTATATTCAATTGAACACACTGCAAAGACCACATACTTAACGTTCGAACTGGTAAACTTTGTTATTTTTTGCAATTATTAGCTCATTTGGAATTTGATGCCTGCAACATGTTTCAAAAAAGCTGGCACAAGTGACAAAGAAGACAGAGAAATTTGAGGAATGCTCATCAAACACTTATTTGGAATATCCCACAGGTGAACATGCAAATTGGGAACAGGTGGGTGCCATGATTGGGTATAAAAGCAGCTTCCTTGACATGCTCAGTCATCCACATAGAAGGATGGGGCGAGGGTCACCACTCTGTGAACAAATGCGTGGGCAAATTGTCGAACAGTTCAAGAACAACTTTTCTCAACGAGCTATTGCAAGGAATTTAGGAATTTCACCATCTACGGTCCGTAATATCATCAAAAGGTTCAGAGAATCTGGAGAAATCACTACACGTAAGGGGCAAGGCCGAAAACCAACATTGAATGCCCGTGACCTTCGATCCCTCAGGCGGTACTGCATCAAAAACCGACATCAGTGTGTAAAAGATATCACCACATGGGCTCAGGAATACTTCAGAAAACCACTGTCAGTAACTACAGTTCGTCGCTACATCTGTAAGTGCAAGTTAAAGCTCTACTATGCAAAGCAAAAGCCATTCATCAACAAGATCCAGAAACGCCGCCGGCTTTGCTGGGCCCGAGCTCATCTGAGATGGACTGATGCAAAGTGGAAAAGTGTTCTGTGGTCTGATGAGTCCACATTTCAAATTGTCTTTGGAAACTGTGGACGTCGTGTCTTACGGACCAAAGAGGAAAAGAACCATCAGGACTGTTATAGGCGCAAAGTTCAAAAGCCAGCATCTGTGATGGTATGGGGGTGCATTAGTGCCCAAGGCATGGGTAACTTACACATCTGTGAAGGCACCATTAATGCTGAAAGGTACATACAGGTTTTGGAGCAACATATGCTGCCATCCAAGCGACGTCTTTTTCATGGACGCCCCAGCTTATTTCAGCAAGACAATGCCAAGCCACATTCTGCACGTGTTACAACAGCGTGGCTTCGTAGCAAAAGAGTGCGGGTCCTCCCCTGGCCTGCCTGCAGTCCAGACCTGTCCCCCATTGAAAATGTGTGGCGCATTATGAAACGTAAAATACGACAACGGAGACCCCGGACTGTTGAACAACTTAAGCTGTACATCAAGCAAGAATGGGGAAGAATTCCACCTGAAAAGCTTCAAAAATTGGTCTCCTCAGTTCCCAAACGTTTACTGAGTGTTGTTAAAAGGAAAGGCGATGTAACACAGTGGTAAATATGTCCCTGTGCCAACTTTTTTGCAATGTGTTGCTGCCATTGAATTCTAAGTTAATGGTTATTTGCAAAACAAAATAAAGTTTCTCCGTTCGAACATTAAATATATTGTCTTTGCATTCTATTCAGTTGAATATGGGTTGAAAAAGATTTGCAAGTCATTGTATTCTGTTTTTATTTGCGATTTGCACAACGTGCCAACTTTTCTGGTTTTGGGCTTGTACATTGAAAAGACTGTCAGTTGGAGGAAAACAAACCAGCCGTTTGTATGTTTTGCTAATCCAGCTGCTGGCAGAGCCCTTTCAAAGCAACACCTCTCACACTGGGTGACTGAGGCCATAAAAAGGGCGTACAGCAGCAAAGGTCAACAGGTGCCCTCTGGGGTACACGCCCATTTCACTCGAGGCCTAGGTGCCTCGTGGTCCCTTTTTAAGGGTGTGCCATTTGCAGACATTTGTGCTACTGCAAACTGGAGTTCCACAAACATGTTTGCAAAACACTACAGGTTAGGGCTGGGCGATATGGAAAAAATCATATATCACAATATGGACTTTTTTATATCACGATAACGATATATATCACGATATGAAAAAAAACTTTGGTCCAAATTTTTCCTGTACACACACACACATCGTGTTGTATATATACAACACGATGTATGTGTGTGTGTGTGTGTGTGTACAGGAAAAATTTGGACCAAAGTTTTTATTTTATTTTTTATTTTATTTTACTACAGATACAGTTACAATTATAAGAATGTGAACAAAAAGAACAAGGAAATTTGGACCAAAGTAGAAACTTTGGTCCAAATTTATCCTGCAGGTGGCAGTAAAACAACGGCTGCTAATAAAACCCACGAAGAAGAAATCCGCTCTGACTGGAATCTGGAGTAAACAAGGCAAAGAAACAGAAAAGAGAAAACGTTGCGTTTGATTCCGGTTCTGTTGTGTCTCTGGTCTGTTTTGTATTGGTTAACTGGACCCGAGTTCGGACTCGGTTGGACTTCGTGTCCTCTGGACCCATTTTGTCTCCGAGTTTCAGCGGAGCGAAATAATGGAAGCTAACAAGGTGAGCTTCCCCCTCTTTTTGGTAAAAGTTCTTCTTGGGCTGCCTGCGCAGCTGTTTCTCCATGTTGTGACACCCATAGATATCTGATGACACCGGCTTCATGCCCCTGCGTCTCTGTTGAACTCGAGTTTAACAACGGAAAGCATGTGTCGCAAACCCGCGCGTGCGTCAAACATAAAGCAGCGCCGTCATCTCGCAAAACCACAATATGAAGCTTCTTTGCGACCGTTATTTTTTATTCTTATTTATCACGATAGAGACGATAGAAGGAAAGTAGCACGATAGACACGTTTCTATCGTCCCCACAATATATATCGTCATATCGCACAGCCCTACTACAGGTTGGATGTCACTGCATGTGACGTCACTCAGGTTGTACACTAACACACAGTAGAGAACAGCCAAAACGCCTAAAGTATAAAGGCAGAAGTTCTCACAAGCATGCATTTTTCCAGAGCATTTCAAGGGCGTGATGGAATTACGTTCCCATTGTGATATGTTGCACCGAGTGAACCTGACTGATTAGGGAACTGAAAGTTATGCAACATAACTCATGTTCCCTGAAGGAAGGAAACGAGGTGCAACATACGTTTGCCCTTTAAATGCCCTAGCTCGGTGAAGTGCACTCGGAGACCGATAAGATGGATGCAGTTGTCTTTATACCCAGAGGGCGGGGCCTCTGTGGTGACGCTGACGCCCACCTGCCGTAAAGGCGTGAATGTATTATTTCAGGTGAAAATCGCGCGGGGCGCAATTCCCATAGTGATATGTTGCACCTCGTTCCCTTCCTTTAGGGAACATGAGTTATGGTGCATAACTTTCAAATTATTCACATTATCACATTTCAAAATTAGTCAAAATAACAGGGTCAAAATGGTAAAAAGATAGTCCAATTTATTATCCAAAATAAATGATGGATGATTGATCTTAGCCAGACAACAGAGAATTGAAGCACCTGACAGTGGTAATAGAGATTGGAGCCGAAAAACGTGCAGGATTCGGCTAGACCCTTTACCATTTTACGTCATCACGCAAAGCACGCCTGAAACGAACGTTCTGATTGGACGGCAAAATGCCGCTTCAATTCGAAATCGGAAGTAGGGGCTAAGTAGGAAGGAGCCGAGGAGCTTTGTGATGATGGCGAGTTGTAATTTAGAAGCTTGGTTTCTTAAAATAGTGGACAACCACTGGTCAAAATGCCTGAACATTGTGCTGCGGATACGAGAGGAGGTGATTGTGAGGAAACTGTTGCGGAGGATAACCGTCTCTAAGACAACAATTGCCGAAACAAGAACGTTGAAGTCTGCAAGATCGAGAGCATTTTAAAAAGATGGACATGTTCAGATTGTCGGTGTTTGTGGCACTGCTGACGATAGTGTTCGTGCTGGCACTGTTGTCATTCATGCTAAAGTAAAGGCAAGCATGAAGCAACACAACTATCGCATGTTCATGGTGCCGACTGAAAATGGGGAAATCCTTCAGGCTTTTTGCGAATGTCCGGCTGGGTGAGTTAACTCTTGTGAAGTTTTCAACAACCTTTATATCCAAGCGTCAGAAATAAATGTTTTAAATTTCTCACACCAATACTTCTGATATTTAGACTGATTTGGTTATTGTTACAGGTTTAACATCTTCTGTTAGCTGCTATAACTAGGCCATGTCTTCATAAGAGCCATCAGTATAAGCACAGTATATAAACAAAAACATGACATTTGAGTCATTCACACAAATGTTAGTAGCGTCCTTATTTCTTATTTGATTTCTGTAAATTGCAATATCGCATGGACATCGAAGGCAGTTCCCTTGGATTGACAGACTGGGGTGGTGGTTCCCCTATTCAAAAAGGGGGACCGTAGGGTGTGTTCCAACTATAGGGGTATCACACTCTTAAGCCTCCCTGGTAAGGTCTATTCAGGGGTTCTGGAGAGGAGGGTCCGTCGGATAGTCGAACCTCGGATTCAGGAGGAGCAGTGTGGTTTTCGTGCTGGTCGTGGAACACTGGACCAGCTCTACACCCTCAGCAGGGTCCTGGAGGGTGCGTGGGAGTTTGCCCAACCAGTTTACATGTGCTTTGTGGACTTGGAAAAGGCATTCGACCGCGTCCCTCGGGGGGTTCTGTGGGGGGTACTCCGGGAGTATGGGGTACCAGGCCCATTGATATGGGCTGTTAGGTCCCTGTACGACCGGTGTCAGAGCTTGGTCCGCATTGCCGGCAGTAAGTCAGGCTCGTTTCCAGTGAGAGTTGGACTCCGCCAAGGTTGCCCTTTGTCACCGATTCTGTTCATAACTTTTATGGACAGAATTTCTAGGCGCAGCCAAGGTGTTGAGAGGATCCGTTTTGGTGGCCTTAGAATCGCTTCTCTGTTTTTTGCAGATGATGTGGTCCTATTGGCTTCATCAGATCGTGATCTACAGCTTTCGCTGGAGCGGTTTGCAGCCGAGTGTGATGCGGCCGGGATGAGGATCAGTTCCTCCAAATCCGAGGCCATGGTCTTGAGCCGGAAAAGGGTAGCATGCCCTCTCCGGGTCGGGGAGGAGGTCCTGCCCCAAGTGGAGGAGTTTAAGTATCTCGGGGTCTTGTTCACGAATGAGGGAAAACTGGAGCGTGAGATCGATAGGCGGATAGGTGCAGCATCCGCAGTGAAGCGGGCGCTGTACCGGTCTGTCGTGGTGAAGAGAGAGCTGAGTCGAAAGGCAAAGCTCTCAATTTACCGATCGATCTATGTTCCCACCCTCATCTATGGTCATGAGCTTTGGGTTGTGACCGAAAGAACGAGATCTCGGATACAAGCGGATGAAATGAGTTTTCTCCGCAAGGTGTCTGGACTCTCCCTTAAGGCTGAGTTATACTTTCGCTTTGGTCCGCAAGCTGGAGCGCGCGCGCTGCGCGCGCACCAAACCGTGCGGCTCCGTGCGTTTATAGTTTCGCCGCTTTGACACACGGCGGCGCATGCCAAAGTGCTGTTCTTTGAGCCCAGTCCACGGCGTCAACGGCAAAAGTCAACTGCAAAAGTCAACGGTGCGGCGCGCGCACTAGGCTTGCGGAGTTTCAAAAATTCGGAGGTGCGCGACACGCGCCAAGACGTCGCGCGGGGCCAACGCGCAGGGGGCCGGGACTGCGACATCGCATCACTTCTGGCGCGCGCCCCTCGCGCGGCGCGACGCGTCAAGTATAAATCAAGCTTTAGAGATAGGGTAAGAAGCTCAGTCATCCGGTAGGGACTCGGAGTAGAGCCGCTGCTTCTCCACATCGAGAGGAGCCAGTTGAGGTGGCTCGGGCATCTGGTTAGGATGCCTCCTGGACGCCTCCCTGGTGAGGTGTTCCGGGCATGTCCCACCGGGAGGAGACCCAGAGGAAGACCCAGGACACGCTGGAGGGACTATGTTTCTCGGCTGGCCTGGGAACGCCTTGGGATTCCCCCAGAGGAGCTGCTTCAAGTGGCTGGGGAGAGGGAAGTCTGGGCCTCCCTACTTAGGCTGCTACCCCCGCGACCCGACCCCGGATAAGCGGACGAAAATGGATGGATGGATGGATTTCTGTAAACTATGTCTTAAATTAAACCTAAGACAAATGGTGATGTTGTGATGTGAAAAATAAGAACTATCCCAAGAGATACATTTATTAGCTTTCCTGAGAAAATTTAATTATGTTTGATAACGTATTTACTATTGCACTTTTGACAAGCGGTTTATACAGCTTACACTTTATTAGACGTAAAGTTAAATGGGTGAAAATCTTAAATATATTACAAACAATATATTTTGCATGTGAATTCCATAATGACACTGTGGTGGACCACTAGGGGACTCTACTCACACCCAGAGGACCGGATGATTTACCGGATGTTTATTGTGAAAGGGTTCATGTATAAGGTGTGTTTTTGGTGCTTACCGCCAGAACTGTTGGAGTTGAGTAAAGTGAGGTTCTGCATCCCGTCTTCTGTGTCATCTTTGTATCTCCTCCTACACTGGTGACCTCGTGAATTGAACATGTTGACATCTGACGCTCCAGCCAGCTCTACTCAGATGTCTGCTGCTGTGGAACCTCCACAGGCGGCCCCGCTCGCTTTTTCGATGGCCGTTAAAATCCCGGACTTCTGGCTGCACGACCCTCCGTCATGGTTCGTCCACATCGAAGCACAATTTGCTCTTCGCAGGATTTCTTCAGACGACACCAAATACCACTATGTGGTCGCCTTGCTGGATCCACTGTCCACCCGGCGAGCAATGACCCTGCTCCGGGACCCTCCTGCACACGGAAAGTATGCCGCCCTCAAGAAGCTGCTCCAGCGGCGTTACTCCCTCTCCAACGCGGAGCGCGCCGAGAAACTTTTTTCCCTCTCCGGTTTGGGCGATGGCACAGCTCTTGAGCTGATGGAGAGCATGTTGTCCTTGCTGGGATCAGACGACAGTAGGTTCCTTTTCCTCCACCTCTTCCTCAGTCAACTCCTGGCTCCAGTGCGTGCGATGCTGGCCAACTCCCCGCTGCTGCAGCAGAAGGACTACCGCTCGCTGGCGGAAGAAGCCGACCGCATCCTCCTGGCTACGAGGACCTTCACAGTCCAGGCGGCGGTCCCCGGATCTCCAGCAGCACCCGAGTTTCAAGCAACTCCCTCAGCGCCGGACGAGCCGTCGGTGGTAGCAGGGGTCGCTACCCGCAGGCGGACAGGAGCCGCCTTTTGCTACTACCACCAGCGGTTTGGCGCCAAAGCACGACGGTGCATCCCGCCGTGCAGCTTCAAGCCGAAGGGAAACGACAACGCCAGCGCCCGCTAGCAGCCGCGGCCGTTGGCGACAAGGAAAGGCTGCTTTTCATCGAAGACTCGAGGTCGGGGAGGCGGTTCCTGGTGGACTCTGGTTCACAGAAGAGCCTCGTCCCCCCGACTGCCTCCGACAGGTTGGCAGAAGGCTGCGGGCCGTTGCTAACCGCGGCTAATGGCTCTCCCATCAAGACATTTGGTGAAAGGTTGGTGACTGTTTGTTTCCATGACCGGGACTTCCGGTGGAACTTTGTTGTCTCTGCGAGCTCAGTTCCTATTTTAGGGGCTGATTTTCTTTGTGCTCACGGGCTCCTTGTTGATGTTGCTAACAGATGTTTGATCGACGCTGTGTCCTTTTCGTCACTGCCTTGTGCTACACGAGGAGCTGGGCCTTTAATGCATGCTAACTTTTTAGCTTCGGGTAACGTGTTTCGGCGTTTATTGTCCGAGTTCCCCTCACTGACTGTTCCTAATTTTGCTAACACAAACACAAAACATGGGATCGAACATTATATCCCCACAACGGGCCCTCCCGTTTTCGCACGTGCACGCCACCTCAATGCTACTAAGCTAGCAATCACGCAGGAAGAGTTTGCTAACATGGAGCGTTTAGGCATCGTGCAACGTTCAAACAGTCCGTGGGCCTCCCCCTTGCACATGGTACCTAAGGCAGACGGCAAATGGCGACCATGTGGGGATTTCCGCCGCCTTAATAACATCACAGAGAACGATCGTTATCCTATCCCCCACATCCAGGATTTTTCAGTGCACCTGGCTGGGACCTCCATTTTTTCTAAAGTAGATTTAGTACGGGGGTACCATCAGGTTCCTGTGCATGTGGAGGATGTCCCTAAGACAGCTGTTATCACTCCTGTCAGCCTGTTTGAGATTTTGCGCATGCCTTTTGGTCTTAAAGTTGCAGCCCAAACGTTCCAGCGGTTGATGGATTCGGTCTTACGGGGATTGTCCTTCGTGTTTGTGTACTTGGACGACATCCTTGTGGCTAACAGCTCAGCTAAACAGCACATGTCCCACCTCTGTGAGGTTTTTTAGCGCCTAGTAGCACATGGCCTGATTGTAAATACAGCAAAATGCCAGTTTGGGTTGCCAGTCATTGATTTTTTGGGCCACCGCATTTCTGCCAGTGGTGCTGTCCCGTTACCAAACAAAGTGCAGGCGGTGTCCACTTTTCCACAGCCCCAGTCTGTTAAAGCGCTACAGGAATTTTTGGGAATAATTTCTACAACCGTTTCCTCCCCAGGGCAACACAACTGCTACGACCGCTCTATGGAGCGCTAAAAAAGAAAAAGCCCAACGGCAGTGTTGACTGGACACCAGAACGCCTACAGGCATTTGGTGATGCTAAAACTGCATTAGCCACTGCTGCCCTTTTGGCCCATCCATCCCCAGCGGCACAAATAGCTTTGACAACAGACGCATCTGATGTTGCGTTGGGGACTGTGTTAGAACAGCAGGTTTCCAGGGTTTGGCAACCGCTTGCATTTTTCAGCCGTACGCTACGGGACAATGAACTTAAATACAGCGTTTTTGACAGGGAGTTCAAAAGTCAAAGTCAAGGTCAACTTTATTGTCAGAACTGCAATATGTATAGGACATACACAGGATTGAAATTGCGTTTCTCTCAGTCCCTCGGTGTAACAGTAACCATTTAAACACTAAAACACTGAAACATTTAATAAACATAAGCATAAAATAGTAAAAGTGTAACACTGTCCTGAGTTGAGTTGCTGGCACTTTACCTGGCTACACGCCATTTCAGGTTTTTCCTGGAGGGCCGCCAGTTCACTGCACACGTTGACCACAAACCCTTGGTGTTTGCTATGTCAAAAATTTCTGACCCTTGGTCTGCTCGCCAGCAACGCCACCTCGCAGCGGTGTCTGAATTTACTACGGACATTCAGCATGTGGCTGGCAAATCCAACGTGATAGCCGACTGTCTCTCCCAGGTGCTGATCTCTCCCGTGTACGTGGGCATCGATTTTTCTGCTATGGCTACGGACCAACGTAGCGACGCAGAAATACTCGAGCTCCAGTCCGAGCCCACAGGCCTCAAGTTGGAGGAACGGCAGGTGAATGACGGAGGTCCTCTCCTGCTCTGTGACGTTTCTACTGGCAGGCCCCGCCCTCTGGTTCCAGTTTCATGGCGACGCCACGTTTTTGACTCTTTACATTCCCTTTCTCATCCAGGTGTTAGAGCCTCTGTGAAAATGATCAATTCAAAGTTTGTTTGGCCCGGTCTGCGTAAAGCAGTTAAGGAGTGGGCAACAGCGTGTGTCCCATGCCAGCGTGCTAAGGTTAACAGGCACACCAAAGAACCTTTGGAACCTTTCTCCATTCCTGGTCGGCGGTTTGACCATGTGCACGTAGACCTGGTGGGCCCTCTGCCTCCATCATAAGGTTTTACTCATCTGCTGACTATGATAGACCGGACCACCAGGTGGCCTGAGGTGGTTCCTCTGGCATCCACAACGTCTGCAGTGGTGGCATGGGCATTTTTGTCTACCTGGGTGGCGCGTTTTGGCCTCCCTTCAGACATTACATCGGACAGGGGCCCTCAGTTTGTTTCTGAGCTTTGGTCTACCATGGCCAAGGGTCTTGGGACTAACTTCCACAGGACCACCGCTTACAACCCCCAAGCTAATGTTTGTGTGAATGGTTTCACAGGTCATTGAAAGTTGCAATTCGTGCTGCATTGACCGGTGACAACTGGATTGACCGTCTTCCCTGGGTTTTGTTGTGTTTACGTACCGCCACCAAAGAGGACCGGAGCTCTTCCCCGGCTGAACTGGTTTTCGGTCAGCCTGTGCGCGTCCCCGGCGAGTTTTTACTTGAGGTTCCCTCATCACAGTTCGCTCCACCGTTACACCATTTTTCATCTCAGGAGGGCTCTTTTCTTGTCCCTGGCCCGGTACACCATTGTTTACCGCAGTCATTTGTCCCTAAGAGTCTGGAGTCCTCTAAATTTGTTTTTGTCAGACACAATGCACACAGGACACCACTACAGCCTTTGTATGATGGCCCATTTCGGGTTCTCCAACCAGGTCCAAAGCACTTCCTTTTGGATTTAGGGGGTCGTACTGAGACTGTCTGTATCGATAGGCTTAAACCAGCTCATGTTATGTCAGATGATCAGGTTGTTACGGCCCAGGCTCCTCGCAGGGGCAGACCTCCAGCCACGTCGCTAACGGACTGCTGTCCTCCTTCCAGAGACTCTCAACGGCCAACAAAGCTCGACTCTTCTGCAGGCCCTCCTCGTCAAATTGATTAATTTCCCCATCTTAATCCCTTATCTGGAGTTTTCTTTTGTTTTTTTTCCCCAAAAGTCAAGTAATCGCTCCCTCCTCCCTCCTCCTTCTCCTCCTCTCTCTCCGCTGAGTGAAATGAACAAGGAAATGACTGAGGTTGTCAGGAGAGAATTAAACTTGGGTTTTACGTTGCTGCCCGAGTCCCATCAAATTTTCTGGTCTTCTCATACCTGCAAACTCAAAAGGGATGAAAAAGGTGACAAGCGTTGCGCCACCCCCCGGGAAAGCTTTTGTATTTTTTTTTAACATGCTTCAGGTAAAAGTCATTTACTAACCTAATTTAATAACATAAATAGGAAAGATTGTGTCAACCAAAAAAATCAACATCCAACAGCAACAGCAAGTCAAATACAGAACATTTTGCTAACAATACGCTGCTACGAGTCAACAGATGCATTAAAAAAACTTAAGACTTATCTCTTCAGACAGGCTTTTGGTTAATTTTGTACATTGATTTTAGAGTCTGTTATGTTTTACCTTTTTGTATAGTACTTCTGTGATTTTATGATTTTATTTTTCCTTTTGTAAAGCACATTGTGACTCTCATGTCTGTGAAATGTGCTATATAAATAAAACTTACTTACTTACTAACAGTAAAAACTCATTTCTTAAAAATTTTGCCTGAAATTTTTGAAAAGTAGATGCCATTACCTGCATTCTGGTGTATTTTAACAATTTGTTAAACATCTATGTTCACCTACATGTAAACACTTGATTCAATAACTATTTTAGAGACATCTAACAAAATAAAGTCAGGTCCTGTGGACAGATTAAAAATTTGTTGAAATTATTATTGATCATGCATCAGGATATTTTTGAGACATCATCCTGTTTTTAAACTCACTCCTGTGGCTAAGATAATTAAATTAATGTGACAATTTATCACAATGACTTTAGGGGTGCAATTGACTTTTAATTTGTTAATTTTTATTTAGTTTTATTTGTAACACAACATGCCATTTTACTAAACAATGGTGACTCAACTGCACATATATAAATAAGAATATTAACTTTACCCAATGAACAGGTGACATTTTAATAACCACCAACAGTGAATTTAGGAGGGGCTTTTTAGTTTTCTGATTTAGTGATAGAACATCAGCCATCACTGATTTTAACTATTTTACTTTCCAGACAATGTGTGCTACATGGGCTCTTTCTCCTCTACAGTATAAGGAAAAATTTGCTCTTTAACGACTTTTGACTTTAGGAAAAATACATTTATTAACCTATCGATATAATTAGGACATACACAAAAAATATGGCTAGTCAAAAAATAAAAAGAGACGTTCAATACAGAGCAGAGACACTGACATTATCTCACTTTGAAACAGAACAAATTTGGTTTAATGTAGAGACTTACTGCTGATGTTACTTCATTCACACCGTGGTGAAGTTATTTTACGACTCGGTCATGTTTACATCAGCGTGGTTCTCTCGTGTCGTCACTTCTGCATGTCGCGCAGTATTTATTTGATTTTTTTATGAAGCGTGGAGCTCCCACACTTTAAAGAACTTGGTCGAACAATTTTCTCTGCGTCTGTCATTTGTAAAATTGTCTTAATTTTCTTTGAAAACACAGCGTCTAATCCTCTTCCTCCTTCTCCCTCGCAACTCGCGCTGCTGCGGACTCCTGCGGAGTTGTTTTTTTCTTTTTTTTTTACTTTATCCACAATATTCTTGAGGGTGTCACTGTAGAAGCGAATGTGCATTGTACTTCCTGTCCGACACCGGAAGTGCCTGTATTCCATAGGTGGAGTATGGATCGCGGGTGTTTTTGAAAGTTATTTTCATTCATTTTATCGGAGCAAACACAGCTTTTGTTTAAACGGAACGTTTACTGAAATGTCCTACCGGGGTTCAGGTACCTGCTGTGCTGTTCGCGGCTGCACCAACAACCGGACCAAGCTAAATCTTTGGCTAAAACAACAGTGTTTTCAACACGGACCCAAAACAAAGAAAGAGTGTTCCTGCATCCTTCTCTATGGCTGTGTCTGCGCGATCAGGTAACATCTGTAATTTCTTTTTATTCAGGGAGGGTTTATTAATGAGAGTTTTGGATGATTTACTGTCTTAAAATGATATATGTCAGACGCGACAGGTACTTTTAGCCGAGATAGCTGCTAATAAACCTTAGCCGAGAGGCCGGAGCAAACGCGTTCGCTATTTATGTAGTTTTAAATTATGTCAGCGCGATCAGGTCACATCTGTTATTTCTTTTTATTCGGGGAGGGATATTAATGAGAGTTTTGGAAGATTTACTGTCTTAAAACGATAGATCTCAGACGCGACCGGTATCTTTAGCCGAGATAGCTGCTAACAAACCTTAGCCGAGAGGCCGGAGCAAACGCGTTCGCTATTTATGTATTTTTAAATTATGTCTGCGCGATCAGGTAACATCTTTTTAGTCGGGGAGGGTTTATTAATGAGAGTTTTGGAAGATTTACTGTCTTAAAACGATAGATCTCAGACGCGACTGGTATCTTTAGCCGAGATAGCTGCTAATAAACCTTAGCCGAGAGGCCGGAGCAAACGCGTTATTTTTAAATTATGTCTGCGCGATCAGGTAACATCTGTAATTTCTTTTTATTTGTCCCTCCTCTTTTAACAAAACGAGTGGTGTTCCCACATTTTTAATGAACTAAAACAACAAAGTTTGGACTGTCTTCAACTGTATTACTCGCATGTAAACAAACGGGGTTTCCGGTCAACCGGAAGTCGTGTGCACATTTCGCGCAAAGCATCATGGGGCGTAGGAATACTGTGGATTCAGTTCAAAGATTTCGCTTTCGTCCCGCCCACCATCGTCTGTCGTGAGACTGTGATTGGCTAAATCTTGCGCTCCAACAAAGATGTTATATTCTCGACAAGATGCCTTACTCTGTCTTGAAATCCAGTCAGTGGGAAATGATGCATTTAACTGTCACGGGTCTGCCTGCCTGCCCCCCCACCCTCCCCCCGAAAACAAAAACTCATCGGATCTACACGAATCACGTAAATGATATATTTTGCTTTGAAAACGGCGAATTTCGCCGAAAGGTGACTAGTTTGCAGGTATGTCTTCTGGTGAGCTGGACCAGCGATCCATGGTTTTATTTTATTTTATTAAAACGTTTTATTAACATAAACACAGAATATGCAGAGCGGCAGCCGGCAGCGAGAGAAAAAGCTGCAGGAGGCGGAACAGATGTCAAGTTTAACAGAGCACGGGGGAGCAGCCATATATGGGTCTGAGGGGAGGGAGCAGAATGCTTTTCCTTGTTCAAAATCTTTCTAAGATCCAATGGTTTTGTTCCTCAGCAGAGGCCAACGCCTCCAGCAAGAATCGTTTCACAATGGAGAAAGTCCAGACCCTAGTACGAAGCGAAGTGAAGGACAAGGGTCTGGTTTTAACCAGGCTACCAGAAAGGTGACTTTCAGTCAAACTTCACCAACAACTGGAATAATACAATATCACTTATTTTGTCTTATTCCAGTCAAAAAACTATTCAACATTGTACAATTGTAGTTTATTGTATTGTGTTAATTATTGTTAATTGTTTTCTAGTGGCACTAGATAAGAAATAAATGCAATGACATATGCACGGTTTTAAATGTTTTCTACAATTGTAAGATCTGGAATAGTTTTTGGAATTTTTTTTAAACACTTCTACAAACAGATTTGCTAATACAGGGAGTCCTCGAGTTACGGCGCCCTCGACATATGGCAACTCGGACTTACGAACTGACCTACGAACAGTACAGTTGTACATTAAATACAGCAGTTGTACATTAAATATAGTACAGGTATGTGTTTTTACATGAAAGTGTGCTAGCTAACCGTTTGTAAACAAAGTTCTGGGAATGTTTATGAGTCACATGTTGAAAAACAGGTGTGCAACGCAACATTAGCATACATTTAGCATACAATTTCCGACTTACGAACGAAAATCCGGACTTACGAACGACACGAGCTAGAGTTCCGACTTACGTCATCTTCGACCTAAGAACGGTCCTTAGGTCCGGAACTCGTCCGTAAGTCGAGGACTCCCCGTATGTTTATGATATCAACCACATTTTTCATGTCGGTGTCATTTAAGGCATGACATGGACGTCGAAAAGTTTTCCGGGAGAACTCTGAACAGCCTGCGTTTTGACCCACGACATCCTGATGACCGGAATGAGCCCATCACTGCTGGTCTTCACAAAGACATTTTGAGCGTGGAGCCATTGTTGCTCTTTTGCAGGTTGTAGTAGTAAACGTTAAAAACCACTAACGCTTATCTGTATTTTTCTTTAATTCCTTTATTTTGTCTAGATTTTCAAGCTTCATGTTTTTTTCTTTTGAGGTATGATGTACCCCTGGCTACGGTGCCCGATCCAGACCCTCCAGCAGATGAAGTAGCTGACGACCTCGGCCCTTGTCCAGTCTCCATCCACACCAACAGAGAGGCCTGCCAGAAGTTCAAAACATATTTAAATGTCTCACAAGCAGAATCAGATTTAATTGAGGCAGAAACACGCAAACAATCGTGCAGTGAAGAATGGTTCAAACACAGAAAATTTCGTTTGACTTCATCAGTTATGTACAGAGTTTTTGTCATGCGGCCATCCACAAATCCAAAGAAATTTCTGGCACAAAAACTGTACTGCTATGAAAGACTGCAAACCAAACAAATGAAGCTTGGCATTGAGAGAGGACGGAGCAGCAAAAAGGTATAAATTGATAAGAGATATGAAGGAGAATGAAGACATTACCTTGCTCCATTCAGGTTTGCGTGTCTCCACCAAGCATGGATTCCTGGCAGCCTCCACTGATCGGCTGGCCATCAACAGGTCTGGGACAGTCCATCTGTTAAGAGATAAAAAAAAATCCATCAAATTGTTGGGATACGACAAACATGGAGGACATATGCAAAAAACATGTTTGTCTTGTGGAAACTACTATATTTTTTCAACCCAGAAAGAGTTCAAATGATTACAGGATAACAGTGCAGTGGTCTGTTCATTTTTATAGAGCTGCATGTTTGATGACATTTTACTCACCTGTTATTTCTTCAGGGGGGTTGAAGGAAGAATCTCCTTGCATGTCGCAGGCTGAAACTTCAACACAGGCAGTGGACTGTGGTACAGCGAGGCCTAGTAGTTCTAGTTTTTCGATATGAGTTGTAGAACTAGCTAGCTTATCAACTGTCCAGTAGCATGTTGTTCTGCTACGGGAGGTTGTTCTCTGTTTTGTCTGTTTCCCATATCCAAGATGTAATGTAGGAACGTAATCCATGGAGTTTAGATCATTAATGGCCACGCCAGATAAAAAATGCCGATTACACACTTTGCCATTTTGTGTCGGGGTGAAATCCTGCCGGCGAAGTGCTTGAAGCCACAACTTCCTTCTTTTAGTCGCTTTACTCGACTTTCCTAGAGGGACTTGGTAAAACGAACAAGTCTCACCTTTTTATTTTACTCGTTTACGTTGCCTCGAGCAATTATAAACACAACAAAAGTCATATTTCCCTATCGCGACAGTTGGCAGTAATGCAAACACTCCAGTAGTATGGCGGCGTTAGCACCAGGTTCCGGTAAATTCTCGAAAAATGCGAGTGTGCATGCGCAATTACATCAACTGGTAAAAGGTATATTCGGCTGAGAAGAATTCAGGTCGGACATTAAAGTTTGTGTGTGTGTTGGGGGGGGGGTGCTAGTGGGGGTTGGGACGCTTGACTGAATCGGAGCTGCTATAATTCACTGCTCTCTAAAATAGCAATTATAATCCATCCTTAATTTTACATTATTTAAATTATTACAGGTCTCTCTTGTAAATACCATACCATTTTATTTATAGAGCACTTAAAACAGCAAGAGCAATAT
>JBBPBX010003642.1:0-14267 GCA_038048925.1 Garcialebias charrua
GGGGGGAGCTGTCTTGGGGCCAGGATCAGAGAGCAGTGATCGGAAGCTCCGAGCACTGGGCATGTCTTTGCCGTGTACGCCCCCTTTACATTAGTGTAGACTTGGTCAAGCGTTTTATCTCCTCTTGTTGCTGTGAAGACGTGCTTATTGAAGGCTGGGAGGGAGACTTGAAGATCTACATGATTGACGTCCCCGCAAACAATGAAGAGCCCCTCGGGATATTTACACTGCAGCAAGGTGAGTAAGTCATGAATTTCTCCCTGGGCGTCATTAGCATTAGCATCAGGGGCTATATAGACAGCACTGATAAGAATTACAGAATGATTGCGGGGAAGATAATGCGGCCGGCACCTTACTGTGATCAAGCTCGACGGCAGCTGAACAAAGCCTTTTGATCACGGAACAGTTCGTGCACCAGTCTTTGTTCACGTAAATACAAACACCACCCCCTCGTGTTTTTCCCGTAGTCTCGGTGCACCGGTCTGTTCTGAAAAAGAGTCTATTATCCAGCTCATAAACAGAGTCCGGTGTATCCTCAGAGATCCACGTTTCCGTGAGGCAGAGCACGGAGCACCTTCTCATCTCCTCCGACGTGGTCACTCTCAAACGAAGTAGATCCATTTTTGTTGTTAATAAACAATGTACACAAGTGGTAAATATGTGTTCAGCATTTATATTGAGTTATTCAGATAAGAAAAACTACACTTTTTGTTAGTCAGTCATTAAGAAGTAACAGAAATAAGAGAAAAAGTAAAAAATACTCCGGCAGTTAATGGTGAAATTAGTAATCTAATGATTTATTTTAGCATCTCATTTCTTCTTCACAAAATTGATTTAGCATTTGTTTGGAGTAACATTTTTTATGACATGTAAACACAGCCACTTTATATTGTCTACACATGTAGATTATTTTATGTTGCTATATTTTGCCACTTTGAAAGAACCAAAATGATGTTCAAGAAATTGTATTTTCTTATCTATGTGTGATAATTTGTGCAACCCAGTAAAAAACTTTAAAGTATTTAGAAAATTAGAAGAATATTATAGGAGAACATGGATAACAATTTATGTACAAGTGAATTTTAGCAGAAAAAAATTGTAATTGTTTTATTTTCCACAGTAAAACCAAGTAATTTTTATTGTTTGTTAAACAAATAAATTTTACTCAAGAGAAGAGGTTAAATAATGCAAATTTATCTTATTATTCAGTGATTATTAATGTTTTTTTTTAATTTAATGATTACAAATTGAGTTCCACTTAAAAAGCACACAATTTTTTTTCTTTGTAATGAATATTTTATTAATTTTAGTCATTTTTCCCCAAATTAATAGTAAATTCAAAGTAATATTCCATATAGATTAATTTAAATTAAATTTTGCATTGGTGAGAGGCGCCGAGCAGGAGTGGGCATACTGGTTGCCCCCCATCTTGGTGCCTGTACGTTGGGGTTCACCCCGGTGAACGAGAGGGTAGCCTCCCTTCGCCTACGTGTGGGGGGACGGGCTCTGACTGTTGTTTGTGCCTATGCACCAAACGGCAGCTCAGACTACCCACCCTTTTTGGAGTCCTTGGAGGGGGTATTGGAGAGTGCGCCTCCTGGGGACTCCCTTGTTCTACTGGGGGACTTCAACGCTCACGTGGGCAATGACAGTGAGACCTGGAGGGGTGTGGTTGGGAGGAACGGCCCCCCTGATCTGAACCAGAGTGGTGTTCTGTTATTGGACTTCTGTGCTCGTCATGGATTGTCCATAACGAACACCATGTTTAAGCATAAGGGTGTCCATATGTGCTCTTGGCACCAGGACACCCTAGGTCGCAGTTCGATGATCGACTTTGTTGTCGTCTCATCTGATCTGCGGCCGCATGTCTTGGACACTCGGGTGAGGAGAGGGGCGGAGCTGTCTACTGACCACTACCTGGTGGTGAGTTGGCTCCGATGGTGGGGGAGGATGCCGGTCAGACCTGGCAGACCCAAACGTATCGTGAGGGTCTGCTGGGAACGTCTGGCAGAGTCTCCCGTAAGACGGAGCTTTAACTCCCACCTCCGGGAGAGCTTTGAACACGTTCCGAGGGAGGCGGGGGACATGGAGTCCGAGTGGGCCGTGTTCCGCGCCTCTATTGTCGAGGCAGCTTATCGGAGCTGTGGCCGCAAGGTTGTTGGTGCCTGTCGAGGTGGCAACCCTCGAACCCGGTGGTGGACACCGGCAGTGAGGGATGCTGTCAGGCTGAAGAAGGAGTCCTATTGGGCCTTTTTGGCTTGTGGGACCCCGGAAGCAGCTGATAGGTACCGGCAGTCCAAGCGGCATGCGGCTCGGGTGGTTGCTGAGGCAAAAACTCGGGCGTGGGAGGAGTTCGGAGAGGCCATGGAGAATGACTTCCGTACGGCTTCGAGGCGATTCTGGTCCACCATCCGGCGTCTCAGGGGGGGAAAGAGGTACGAGACCAACACCATTTATGGTGGAGGTGGCGTGCTGCTGACCTCAACTCGGGATGTTGTGAGTCGGTGGGCGGAATACTTCGAAGACCTCCTCAATCCTACTGGCACGTCTTCCACTGAGGAAGCAGAGCCTGGGGACTTTGGGTCGGGTTCTCCGATCTCTGGTGCTGAGGTCGCCGAGGTGGTTAAAAAGCTCCGCGGTGGCAAGGCTCCGGGGGTGGATGAGATTCGCCCGGAGTTCCTTAGGGCTCTGGATGTTGTAGGGTTGTGTTGGCTTACGCGACTCTGCAATATCGCGTGGACATCGGGGGCAGTTCCCTTGGATTGGCAGACTGGGGTGGTGGTTCCCCTATTTAAAAAGGGGGACCGTAGGGTGTGTTCCAACTATAGGGGGATCACACTCTTAAGCCTCCCTGGTAAGGTCTATTCAGGGGTTCTGGAGAGGAGGGTCCGTCGGATAGTCGAACCTCGGATTCAGGAGGAGCAGTGTGGTTTTCGTCCTGGTCGTGGAACACTGGACCAGCTCTACACCCTCAGCAGGGTCCTGGAGGGTGCGTGGGAGTTTGCCCAACCAGTTTACATGTGTTTTGTGGACTTGGAGAAGGCATTCGACCGCGTCCCTCGGGGGGTTCTGTGGGGGGTACTCCGGGAGTATGGGGTACCAGGCCCTTTGATAAGGGCTGTTAGGTCCCTGTACGACCGGTGTCAGAGCTTGGTCCGCATTGCCGGCAGTAAGTCAGGCTCGTTTCCGGTGAGAGTTGGACTCCGCCAAGGTTGCCCTTTGTCACCGATTCTGTTCATAACTTTTATGGACAGAATTTCTAGGCGCAGCCAAGGTGTTGAGAGGATCCGTTTTGGTGACCTTAGAATCGCTTCTCTGTTTTTTGCAGATGATGTGGTCCTACTGGCTTCATCAGTTCGTGATTTACAACTTTCACTGGAGCGGTTTGCAGCCGAGTGTGATGCGGCCGGGATGAGGATCAGTTCCTCCAAATCCGAGGCCATGGTCTTGAGCCGGAAAAGGGTAGCATGCCCTCTCCGGGTCGGGGAGGAGGTCCTGCCCCAAGTGGAGGAGTTTAAGTATCTCGGGATCTTGTTCACGAATGAGGGAAAACTGGAGCGTGAGATCGATAGGCGGATAGGTGCAGCGTCCGCAGTGAAGCGGGCGCTGTACCGGTCTGTCGTGGTGAAGAGAGAGCTGAGTCAAAAGGCAAAGCTCTCAATTTACCGATCGATCTACGTTCCCACCCTCATCTATGGTCATGAGCTTTGGGTTATGACCGAAAGAACAAGATCTCGGATACAAGCGGCTGAAATGAGTTTTCTCCGCAGGGTGGCTGGACTCTCCCTTAGAGATAGGGTGAGAAGCTCAGTCATCCGGGAGGGACTCGGAGTAGAGCCGCTGCTTCTCCACATCGAGAGGAGCCAGTTGAGGTGGCTCGGGCATCTGGTTAGGATGCCTCCTGGACGCCTCCCTGGTGAGGTGTTCCGGGCACGTCCCACCGGGAGGAGACCCAGAGGAAGACCCAGGACGCGCTGGAGGGACTATGTTTCTCGGCTGGCCTGGGAACGCCTTGGGATTCCCCCGGAGGAACTGCTCCAAGTGGCTGGGGAGAGGGAAGTCTGGGCCTCCCTACTTAGGCTGCTACCCCCGCGACCCGACCCCGGATAAGCGGAAGAAGATGGATGGATGGATGGATTAAAAATTAGTCATTTTAGCCATAAATTTGAGATTTTGTTCCTAAATCCTACATAAATGTACAGTTTAATATAATTAAAATCTACTTAGGTTTTTTAATTGAATTTAATGTTCTCTTAAATTTTGCATTAAAAATTAGTAATTTTAACCATAAATTTGAGATTTTGTTCCTAAATCCTACATAAATGTACAGTTTAATGTAATTAAAATCTACTTAGGTTTTTTAATTAAATTTAATTACTATTTTCTCTTAAATTTTGCATTAAACATTAGTAATTTTAACCATAAATTTGAGATTTTGTTCCTAAATCCTACATAAATGTACAGTTTAATGTAATTAAAATCTACTAAGTTTTTTTAATTAAATTTAATTACAATTTTCTTTTTATTTTACATAAACTTTTTGAAATTAAAATCTACTTAATAAAATTAATTGTCACTTTGTTACCTTAGGTTTTTTAAGTAACCTCTATTCACAGTATTTGCAGTGTAACTGAATACCGGTAGGCCAATTTTGCACAACACATGTAATAAATCAGGGGTCACCAGGGGTCAGGTCGCCCGTAGGGACCAAATGGGGTGATGGTGACAGCAATATAGATTGTTTAAATTTTATTTAAAAAAAAGATGGTAGAAACTGATCCCCACCCCTTTCTTTATAAGAATCTGGTGTTTTACTTTAATAAATGTTAAAAAATCATTAGATTTTTTTTTTACTTTATAATGTCATCTCTAAAAAAAACTCCAGCAAATCTAAAGTGGTCCACCGGCCACCAGTTGATAACCACAGTTGTAGCAGGTTGTTATGGCTCCGGACACGTTTAATTTAGTGAAGGAAGGCATAAAAATATCTCTTTTGGTACGGAGAGATTTACAGCGGTGTATTTTACAGACTGTCCCTGAACGCAGCGCGAAAGTGTGTTTTGCAAACGCTCGCGCTGCGGGACAGGGAAACGTGCAGAGAACGGAGAGTAGTCAAGGAGGTTATTCTGTATGAAAAGTGTCTCGTATGATTTTAATAATAAAGCCACGTCAACTCCCAACCAGTATGTTTAAGCGTGCAGAGAAACAACACAGCGTCACTCACCCGGAAGATGGTGGCGGCGTTTCGCTTTGAAGTTGCTGCTGTCCGAACTGGGATTTTAGTTCCTCCACCTTTCTCTTTCTCAGCTGGCTTTTCGGTGGGAAGTCCATGTCGTATTTTCCATGAACAGTCCGAAATCTGATTGTTTTAGCTTAGTATGTTTCGCTGCGTTCCACCTTCGCGCCATTGTTTTTCAGAAACTGCATGAGCATGACCTAAAGCTCTCATCTGATTGGTTGCCGTATATGTCAATCAAGTGACGGGAGCCGGAAACTCAAGATTCAGTTGTCATCTGATTGGTTGCCCTGAATGTCAATCAAGTAACGGGATGTTTGATTGGCTGACAATTTTTTTAATGTCACGCTGTGGGGAAAAAATAAATAAAAATGTCACGCTGCGATCGATCGGTAATGCCTCCGCGATCGACCGGTCGATCGCGATCGACGTAATGAGCAGGTCTGGCCTACATGGTAGATCCGCGTCTGTTGTCCCCTCTGCTCCCTCCCCCTCCTCTCTGCTCCCTCACCAAGGGGGAAAAAGGTAAAACAAGCAGCTACGAGAGCCAGCGTAAGAGCCTGTAAATAAGTTTTTTCGTTTTTACTGATAGATAATTACGTAGTTATTAGCGGTACTGCATTTTAAATAAAAATAGCACAAATCCGCTTATGAATTATAAAAGTTAGTCAAACCGCTGTTACGCTGACAAAAACGTTAGGTCCGCTGTAAGCGGATTAGCGCATTAGCGCTATCTAGCGTTCATATGCCCACCTTTGCATCTCTTATGCGTCGCGTCGCGTCAGCGCGTCATTTGCCCTGCTGAAAATGGCAGCCACAGAAGCATGCACGGAAGGACTTTTAACAAGATTAACATGGTAAAAACATTTATTTGTCTGCTGAAAATTATAGTAAAGATGTGTCAAATAACTCCAACAGCTAACAGTTTGTAAATGACCACCAAGTAATTACTATCTGTAAGTTTAAGTAAAATCTGTCCTGTGGTTCTTGACCTATTTTGCTAACAAACACTGAGCTAACAGTAGTTCATACCTCCAGAGCAGGAGGCCGGGCAGCGACAGAGCGTGTCCGACCAGAGGAGGCTGCCGTCGGACACGAGGTGGAAACGGTCGGTGGACCCTAGCGGTCAAAGGTGGTACTGCACCCCTCGCGGCCGAAAGTGATACTGCACCATTTTTTGCCAAAATGAAAAACGGTCATATCCGAGCCAAAAATTGGTCTAAAAATATGGGAAAAAATCCATAAACAAGTCTCACCTCTCTATAAGTCGCAGGGCATGCAAATTAGGCAAAAAGATGCGACCTATAGTCCGGAATATACAGTAGTTACAGTTTTGCATGCTGTACCCCAAACATCTATACAGTAAATTAAGTGCGAGAGTATTGTATTATATAACAAATACAGTGCTTTATCTTTTAGTAAATCTCTAAGAGAGTGTGAATTTTTTTTGTCTTGTTTGTCTCAGTGTCCCTGCGTTGGACTTGTCCAGGGTGTCCCCCGCCTCTCGCACAGTCATTGCTGGAGTTAGAAACCAGCAGCTCCTCGTGACCCAAAAAGGAGAAGTGGGTGAAGAAGACAAAGTGAAGTTAAAACAGGCGGCTCTTTGTGCACACATCCACTGCCTCACCCTGTGAACTGAGAGAACGAGCAGGACGAGAAGTTCAGTTTGAACAACGCTCAGCGCCGAGTCCTGGTGACCCAAGTCTGTAACTGAAGTGTGTGTGAAGCGTCGGACACCATCAGTGAGTCCGTGGTGGCCACTCCCCTCGTCCTCTCCACCGACTTGTCTCAAAGCAGCAGCATCAGACCTGAAGTGGTTGTACTGAAAAACACTTCACATCCGCTCCATCACCTGCTGCTCGGGCTCAGAAACACTCCAGCATCAGCACCACAGACCTCCTCTGGAGAGTCTGACACTCACTGCTGTGCTTCTTCACAACTACCGTATTTTCCGGCGCATAAGTCACACTTTTTTTCGTAATTTGCATGCCCTGCGACTTATAGGGCAAAGCGACATATTTTTTATTTTTTCCCATATTTTTAGACAAATTTTTGGCTCAGATGTGACCATTTTCAAAAAAAAAAGAAAAGAAAAAAGGAGCAGTACCAGTTTCGGCCGCTAGGGTCCCCCGACCGTTTCCAGCTCATGTGTCCGACGGCATCCTCCTCTGGTCGGACTCACTCTGTCGCAACACAGCCTCCTGCTCTCTGGAGGTATGAACTAGTGTTAGCTCAGTGTTTGTTAGCAAAATAGGTCAAGAACCACAGGACAGATTTTGATGAAACTTACAGAAAGTAATCACTGGATGGACATTTACAACATGTTAGCTGTAGGAGATGTTTGAGCTAAAATTAGATTTAATTATAATTAATTTTCGCAGCGCGTGCGCACTTTTGGAAGACCGTCAAAACAAAACAATTTAAATCCAGCTGATTTGAACATTACGTTAATTTTCAAAGGAAACGTTAAGCCCAAAAACACTTTTGCTATAATGTCAGCAAACATATATATTTTTACAAGGTGTATACCTGTATCTTGTTGAATTTTAAAGAAATTAAGCATATCCACTCGCTTCGCGTGCACGCTTCGCAGCACCGACGTAGCAAAACTTTTTTTTTTTATTCAGCTGATTTGACCGGTACGTGCATTTATTAAGGAAAAGTTCAGCTCAGACACATCTTTGCTATAATTTTCAGCAAACAAATAATTGTTTTTAAGTGTTAAAAGTCCTACCATGCACGCTCCCATTTCCGGGTTGTCACCGCTGACGAGTAACATATGCGATGCGTCAGCGGTGACGCATAATAGATGTGACTTATAGGGTGAAGCGACATATTTATAGATTTTTCCAATTTATTGGACATAATTGGACAATGCGACTTATAGGGCGGTGCGACTTATCGGTCGGAAAATACGGCACACCCTAGTTTGGTCAGGCAACCTAAACAAAGGATTTTTAAACGAAAGGTGAAACTCGGTGCAGAAAATCTGTCAAGTTTGACGCCTAAATCATCTCTCGGCCTCACAGGGCTGATGAAACGCAGATAAAATTGTGCATTTTCTCACAAATCTTTCAGGTTGGAAAGCTCTTTCAGGAGAAAATGTGCAGAGTTCCTTAAACTCGTCGTCGGGAAGAAAAAAACGGTTTATACGAGAGGCAAGCTATAAGGCTGAATGAACAGAATCATTTGAAGGTTTTATCCTCGTTCCCCACCGGCGTTCCTCTAAATTGAATCTTTGATTTATGGCCCTCCTTGGGGAACATGAACTTTACGTTTCCGGTGCTTTTTAACTAAAAACGTGGATAAAAGTCACCACATGAGCGATGGATGAGTCAACACTTCTGAAAATAGGCCACACTTGTTATAAGGAGATACTTTCGTCTTTTTGCCAGTAAGCGTTTTAACCAACTTGGAGCTCGTTTTTCTCCCGTGGCACTTGCTCAGGACTATGAAACTCAGAGAGAACTTGGGTATAGAGACAAACGAGCGGCATCCATTAACAGATGAACTCGGCTGCAGCTGCAACATGACGAATAACAATTTACTGCGGCGCCAACAGGAATACGATGAACCTCCCAAACTTGAACATGCTCCTGCAATTAAGATGAGGAGATTCTTTTTATGTGGTTAGTTTTGATCTGTTGTGGACCAGAACAGTCAGCGAAAAACTCTTTTAAAGAACAATATATGTTAAAATATAACTTCACCAAATATTTTATCTGTTGATTTGGAAATACAAGGAACAGAAAATGCTCAACACTTAAAGGGTAGAGAACATTTAAGCACCAAGCAGTCCTTGAATATATTATATATCCACTGCGGCTATATTACACTGTCCCATGGGCAATTAGATATTTTGCTAACAGATAAAAAGGGTTGATGCTAAACAGTTGCCAAAGTTTTAATCAAAACTACGAAACACTCTAATATATGTTGGGGCTGATTCTCAGCTACTACCACACCAAGCTGTCCTCAGAATCTGTAGATTTGATTGAGTGAGAGTCATATTTGTGATATTTAAGTTTAATTAACTTTGGTGGCTATCTTGAAATTGGGTGCATCCAAAATATAAACTGCGTTGGATGTGGATTCAGTGATTACTTACTGAGAGTTTCATTAAAGCCTGCCAAGTGGTTCAAGAGATATTTTGCTAACAGACAGACTGGTTTGACCCCAGCAGTTAGTTCCAAAGTTCTGGGGGGAAAAAAATTGTAGTGGTCTGTGTTGGGAGTGATGCTCAGCTACTACCACGCTACATTTTAGCTTGTTATCTGTATTTTATGTGATGGCTATCTGTGGAATCCATCTTGAATTGCGTTTACTCCAAAAGTTAGTCATTTGTAGATGTTACTAATTCTGCACAGCTCAATGCACTCCAGAAGTTGTATTTATTTAATGACCCCCCCCCCCCCAAAAAAAAAGGTATTTTGCATGAAAAATATCAAATGATTCAAAGCTGGCTGAATTAATCACGCTAGTGTGTGTGAGATGTCAAAAACACACACTGGGACGTTCAACTGGTCATGTTTATGTTTATGTTTGTTTATGTTTATTAAATTTGTTCATTTTTTTTACAAAAGAAACAATACAAGACAATCCCATAAATGATAATGTACAAAATATAAAAAAATGAAAGGTAGCAGAAAGAAGAATAAATCTTATTATATCTGCCCCTTTTTTCCAACAATCAGATTAAACAATAATAATCTTCAACCAACAGTACAAAATGACTAACTCTTTCTAATTTTCTAACTAATACAATACACATTACGCTATTTCATATTTTTTTTAACACATTCGTTTTGATCATTTTCTTAAATGTAAACATTGACTTGGCATTTTTAACTACATTCTCCAAGCCATTCCATAATCTAATTCCCTGGATTGAGGTAGAACGTCCCTTCAAACTAGTTCTGAATTGTGGTTTTACAAACATCTCTGTCCCCTTAAGATTATAACAACTTTGTCTTTTAACAAAATGCATTTGGATATTTAAAGGTAATGCATTATTTTGAGCCCTATACATAACTGATAAAATATTATAGTCTACCAAATCATGGAACTTCAATAACTTCAGTTGATAAAATAATGTACTTGATGGATGACGGTAATGTTTTCTAGTGATAATTCTTACAGCTCTTTTCTGTAATACAAAAATAGGCTTTGTGATTGTTTTACACACATTCCCCCAAACATCAATACAATAGATTAAGTGTGGAACAATGATTGTGTTATACAACAAATACAGAGCTTTATCATTCAATAGGTCTCTGACTTTGTACAGTACTGCAATCGATTTAGCTATTTTTATTCTTACAGAATTTATGTGTTGTTTCCATGTCAGTTTGTCATCAATGATAACACCCAAAAACTTCACCTCATTCACTCTACAAATCTCAACACCCTCAATTTTGAGTGGAACATCAACAGTTTTCTTTTTATTACTGAAGTCAAGTCAAAGTCAAAGTCAACTTTATTGTCAGAACTGCAATATGTACAGGACATACACAGGACCGAAATTGCGTTTCTCTCAGTCCCTACATGAATATCATGTAATTAGTTTTTTCTAGATTTAATGATAATTTATTTATTTTAAACCAAGTTTGTATCTTGACAAATTCTGTCTTTATCAATTCCAACATTTGTTCTATATCTTCACCTAAACAGAAAAAAGTGGTATCATCAGCAAAAAGTACACATTTAAGGAGTCCTGACACATTTACCAAGTCATTCACATATAAAATAAAAAGCTTTGGTCCAAGTACAGAGCCTTGGGGAACTCCACATGTGATATTACAGAGGTCAGATCTTACATCATTTATTTGTACAAATTGTTTCCTATCTTTCAAGTAGCTAGATACCCACTGTAATGCTGGTCCTCTAATACCATATTTGTTCAGTTTTTCAAGGAGAATGGTGTGATCAATAGTATCGAATGCTTTTTTTAAATCAACAAAAATACTGATACAATATTGTTTTTGATCGACAGCAGTAGTTATTTGTTCCATTAATTCCATGAGAGCCATTGATGTAGAGTTTTTTGCTCTAAACCCATACTGACTGTTGCTTAGAATATTTTGTTTATCTATAAATTGATCTAGTCTGTTTACAAATAGTTTTTCAAGAATTTTTGAAAACTGTGGTAACAAGGATATAGGTCTATAATTGTTGAACACACATTTATCACCATTTTTAAAAAGAGGAACTACCTTAGCTACTTTCATATTATCTGGAAATATTCCTGTTGAAAATGATAAATTACATATGTATGTAAACGGCTCAATAACATGGCTCATTATGTCCTTCACAAACATCATATCCATGTCCACCCAGTCCCTTGATCTCTTGTCTGTAAGATTTTTTACTACATTCATTATTTCCTCTTTGTTAGTTCCATTTAGAAAAATACTATTTGCACAACCTGTAATTGAATGGATCACATTTTTATCTACTTTTGGTATTTTAGCTGCAAGGCTTGATCCAACATTCACAAAATATTGATTAAATCCATTTACAATTTCATTTTCATCATGAATTTCATCGTTGTCTTTTACAAAATATTTTGAAATACCAGTTTTTGCTTTATGATTCTTCAGGACACTATTCATTACTCGCCATGTTGCTTTCATATCACCATTACTTTTATCTAATAATTTACTATAATATTCTTTCTTATGTTTCCTTATAATCCCATAAAGTCATAAAGTGAAGTTGGAGAGGACGTCGAACACGCAGCAAGCGAGGGGGAGAAAAAGCCAAACCAGCTTTTGTTTATCTCCATGTTTCTTCTTATAAAATGCATTAAAGTCGTGGCGTTGCACACGGATGAACACCGCTGTGCTCTGCGGCATGTGGACTGAAGATACTGCCGTCTCACGAGGCCTCATGCACAATTTATGAATCATGAGAAGTGGCTGAACATGCTGCATTCCAGGCAGAAAAAGAGAAACACACAAAAACTTTACATCCGCACGCCTGTACGACTCCTGATCCTGCTGGAGGTTGTTTCATGTTGTACAACTGATTTCCAACCATCTTATGTTGCAGCTTTTAGAATAAATATTTTATCTATTGAGCTTTTATTATTTAATCTTTATGCTGAACTGTTCAGCCACAATTTAGCTTAAACTGAAAAAAAAGAAGAAGAGAGAAACAGACTGTCTGGTTTTATCTTAATGGTATTAAAATATTTAAAAGTCACTAATCAGCATGTTTTATTGAATTTGCTACATTTTCATCAAGTGTAAAATGACATTTTGCTGCTTCTTGTGGACCATTTTAGTTAGAGCACATGTCAAAGTCAAGGCCCGCAAATTAATTATTTATGACCCCCTGGATGATATTTAATTACTATTAGAAATGGCCCGCAGGCCACAGCCGCCCGCGTTTTGCATGCACCAACACTACATTCCCCACAATGCAACGGTAGTAGGGATGGGGCCGATCCTGAGTCGTGTCTCATGAACCCAGAGTAATAAGACCCGCCTCACGTCACATTCAGAAAATCCATTTCATAGTTTGCAGCCAGCTACAGCGTGAGGACTGAGTGAGTAGCACTTTAGCTAACAGCTAGCCAACGTTTCATCGTAACATGTCCGCTGTGTGGAAGTATTTTACACTAAACACCACAAGACAGCAACGTGCAATGTCTGCAGAGCCATAGCACCACATTAAACTGCGGTCAAGTTAGCTTTACGTTGGACATTCGAGCTCCGGGGCTTCAGCGGGACGCCACTCTCACTGAACCGAAACAGGGAGACCGACCGTGGCCAGCTGCGTCCAGTCCGACCCGCTGTCTGACCGTCTCGTAGGAGGGACAGGCTGAGAGCGGCTGACCGAAATCAGAGCGCCCACCCCGATTGAACAAGAAAAACACACCGCTGAAGCCACGGAGCTCAAATGTTCACAGAGAAGTTGCTAAACTTCATCATAATTAATGACCAACAGCTATCAGCTGTAGAAAATGAAGGATTTCACAGCTTGATACTTGCAGCCAACAGTAAACAATCATAAAAAAGTATATTAATTAAAAATCATAAGAAAACTGTATTAAAAAACAAAACAAAACATAATTAGCTACATTGTAAAACAATGTAAAATACTAAAAGCAGGAACATGTCTGTGTTGATTTATGCCAAGAACTTAGCAGATGTAAAGCTATTTAATATTTTATTTAATTTATTTATTCATTCATTTAAAAGAGACAAACTAAAACAAATTCATCAAAAAGAAAACATTGAATAAAAAGAGTGCGGAAAAAAAAAAAACTTCTTACATCACCCCCTTATAATAAACATTTAACCAGTCCAGCCCTTGGCTTGTAGCAAATTTGTTTTTTTGGCCCTCGGTGTATTTGACCTTGACACCCCTGAGTTAGAGCGATACCTTTTGTTCACGTCGCTGAGAAGCCAACGTGTTCCTCAAATATCTGACATTTACTTTGTACTTGAAAGGTAAAATAATGCAATGATTCTGCACACACAGACCGTTCCAAAAGATTTACAAATGACCTCTTTTCCTGGAGATGTTTTTTTTTACCTCGTCTCGACTACACCGTCTTCCTGGTAACGACTCAAACGAGCTGCATAAACAGGCTGAATCTAGGAAAATGAACAAGTTTCACCCACAATAGAACACACTGCTTTGATCAAAACTTGCATGCGCACCTGTTGTACCTTTTAAATCAGCACGATTCAAGATGTCTGCCACAGCTAACGGACTTTCAAAAATACAAAAATGGCTACAACTCCTCCAGTTTTTACAAACACTGAACTAAGATTTGTTGAATTAGGAGCTAATAACCAACCAACACATATTCTGAGCGCTAACTAACTAAATACCCAAATAACTAAATACTAACTAACTAAATAAATAAATAAATGCCCAACACATATTCTGAGCGCTAAAAATGTAACCCTTTCACCACCTGGCTCGTTATATTTTGAGATTAACTATTCAATAGGTGTGTATAGAAGGATAACTATGATTCTCAAGAGGTTTACCCACAAAAACAATACACTATAAAAAT